>JAFBJT010106486.1:0-11673 GCA_016785325.1 Chascanopsetta lugubris
GTGTGTGTGTGTGTGTGTGTGTTGTATTTTCATTGGTGGGGGCAGGGCTCGTGGGTGAGTGTGTGAGAGTATCCAGCTGGGCGGTGCAGAGTCAAGGTCATGATGATAACAGCACATACAAAAACATAAAGTACATACGTTTGCACATCACAATAACAATTTTCAATTTAGAACGTTTTACCGGAGAACCCCCAAAAAATATTCCCAATTAAAACGTTATGGTAAATATGCTTTGGAAGAGTGCTCGCCTCACTCCCAGGCCCCACCAGGTGTCTCTGAACTCTGGCTACCACTTCTATGGAGGCTCCCCGGTCAACGAGCACTGGGTGGTGTCTGCTGCTCAAAATATCACACATCACTTCACTCGATCTAAAACCAACTCTCTCCTCACCCTCGTCTCTTACAACTGCTGCCTCTGACCACAACCCGCTGGTTCACAGACGGCAATGAACAGGTCATTCCCTCCGCTCTAGTGGTTCCTCATCCCAATTACCACTCCTGGTTGACTGACCATGACGTCATGTTGATCAAGCCGAGCAAACCCTGCCCAGATCAACCAGCCGACTGACTGACACCATGAAGGCCATAAACTGCCTGAAATAATATCTGCCTGCAGTACTTAAAATAAACCACAGGAGGGCGACAATTGACCGTGACATATCAATGGTGTTTGATGGAAGGATAAAGATATGGATTAAACCAATAAATAGATGAATGAAAGATAAATACATATGTGAATACCTGCATAAATAAACTACTGAATAATAATTATACTCATAATAGTAATAATAATAATAATAATAATAATGATAACAACATTCCAACAACAACAACAACAACAATACTAACAATGATGATAAAAATAATAATAATAACAACAACAACAACAATGTAGTTCTAATATAAGATTAGGTTAATTTATATATTTTAAAATTGTAATATTACCACCACATTGTGGTCAACCTTGGCTTCCACTCTAGCCCTGTCTCCTCTGAGGCGGAACTACAGCATAGTGTTCCTGTTTCCAGCCGGTCCCATCAACCGATGCGCCATCAATGTCAAACTGAGCGGACACACCTGACCCGTGCATTTGCTGTAAACTTCACGCTTATTCCTTTACCGGTCCGGTCCATTTGAGGACGTCACTGTAGAGCCGTCCACCGGTTCACTCAGTCCGGTTCTGCGTGTCCGTGTCCGTGGACTGTCAACCTTCCCCGGACAAGATGCGCCTCACGCTGCAGATGCTCATCTCCCACGGCCGGATGGCCCGGAGGATTGGCCTGGGTCCGGAGTCACGCATCCACTTGCTGCGGAACATTTTGACGGGACTGGTCCGACACGAGAGGATCGAGACCACGCTGGCCAGAGCCGACGAGGTCCAGTTCTACGCCGAAAAGGTAGCGTGGGAAAGCAGGAGACTGGAGAAGCTAATGCTAATGCTAAAGCATGTTGACATGTCGAGCTAGTTAAATCAAAACAAGCCAGACTTTAGGTAAGGTAAACACACGTTTCCGGTCCAAGAAAGAGAGAGAAAACATTCTAAGCCTTAGAAACTTGTTATTTAATCTCCGCGGTGCGTAAGAGTTGACCATTAACAGTTACATGTTATTTAAAGGACATTTTTAGGTTTCATTAACATCTAGGCAAGTGATGTTTGGTTGGTTTTGCTATTAGATTGAGTCAATCTCACACACTGAACCTTTAGTGCAGTGGGGCGAAGTGGATGAAGTAGAATATGCTGTAAAAATGAATATCATTTCTGATATTTACTGTATTTTAGTTTTAATGTAAAGAGGTCAGTGTGCAGCTGGAACTTGTCCCTCTTAATTAACCTCACTATAAAGGCCCAGTGACCAAAACATGGATAATGTCAAATAAACTGAAATGAAGATGCAGAATGAGACTCAGTTATTTATGAAAATGAATTGAATGAACGAAAATTAACTTATGAATGAGGTCAAGAAGATAATCCTCGTCACTATATACTTGTATTGGATCTTGAAGTTATTATTCTGATTCACACAATACTTGTGTTTAAACGTTCTTCTCTGGCTCGTCCTCTCTAGCTGATCGACTTTGCCAAAAGGGGGGACACGGACGAGAAGGCGATGAAAATGGCCACTTTCTGGTTGACGGTACGAATCTGCATCTTCTCGACTCTGACGTCCACACGCCGTCTCCCTCTGAGTTTGAAATTTTATTTTTTTTTCTAACCCGCGTTTGTTTCCTCTCTGCAGGAGAAGGACCTGGTCCCAAAGCTCTTCAAGGTCCTGGCCCCGCGGTTCGAGAACAAGCCCAACAATTACACGCGGCTGGCGCGACTGCCCAACAACCCAAACCTGGACAGAGCCAAGATGGCCGTGCTGGAGTACAAGGGCAACCCCTTCCCGCCCCTGTACCCGGTGAAGAAGGAGAACGAACTGACCCTCATCAACCAGCTGCTGCGAGCCTACAGAGAGGACAGGGCTCAGCAGATGGCTGCAACGCCTCAACCCAAGGAAGGTTGATGGTCCGACGCTGACATGCACCTGGAAGAGTCACCTGCACTTCCAGGCTTCAGATGAGGCTTCAGGTGAAGCTGAGGACATTTCAGTGTGGGAACATTTCTCAGTATGTGTGAATAAATAGGATTTTCTATCTATAAGAAGAGGGTTTTCTTCCTTTTTTCCACTGCCGACATTTTGGCTAGAAATCGCACAGGTGTCACCTACCTTAACAGTAGCGATGGTTCGGTTATGTTCACGTGTAGTGAATGACATTATCTGGTAATCGTGGCATCTGTCCTTGACGATGCTGGAGGCAGAAACAATGGATGATGCACACGGGGAGCAGAGGTTGTACTGTGTGTGTGTGAGTGTGTGTGTGTTGTGTGACGCTATAGAAAAAGCTATAACTGCTTGAAGCTGGGAAATCATCATGGTTGGTAAAACCGTTATATTGTGTGTGCGGCTCTGCAGACCGGTCTTCATGCTGACTTCACCCGTGTCCATCAAGTGGCCTGAGAGAATTGGACTTGTCATGTTTTCCTCTGCATCCGATACCTCTAGATCTATATAGGATCCAGTGTCCAAAGACCTGGCACCAGGACACATCAGCAAAATAACAGGCCCTGTCAAACTGTAAGAACGGTTCAGGAGTGTCGGAGGAATGTAAGACATTTGAGGTGTCGACTTCTCCCAACTTCTCCGCTTCAGCTACATTATAATTGCATGTTGTGGGTGGTGGGATGGTCTTGGCGGATCAGTGTGTTTCCGTCATTCTTCACTTCATGTGGACATCTCAGTCAGAGGATCTGTTCCTGCAGGATTTGAGTTCCCTCAGGCTCTAGATTTCATTCTCAAATGTCCGCAGCTTCTCTCTCTCGAGTCTTAGATTGTGACATCACACTTTAGATGTGGTTTTCATGTTATAATCCCCGACACTAAAAGAGAGATAGCCGTGAGAGTTGACTTCTTTGTGATTTATTTTGATATAAAGAGCATAAGCAAGTCACTTGGCCCCGTTACTTACCGTATTTGTATTGATCTCTCAGATTAGATGAAATTTAGACGAGAGTAAGAGCGAGAGAGAGAGAGAGAGTTGTGGGTAAATTCGAACTCTTCCTGGAAACAACAGGGACAAACGAGACTCATTTGTTATGACTGAGCACTTCCACGGTCGCAAAGCGACAAACTGGCAGCGACTATGAAATAATTAGACGTCAGATTGTGAGCATGCAGCCATGAGTCTGTCCCTGTGGTCTTTTACTTTAATGGACTATTATAATGAGCACAGCTCCCTTAATATGATTGTAGATATTAGATTTAGCCTTTTGGACTCATGCCCTCGTAACTGGAACACAAACACCCTCAATTATTAAAGGTTCAATACGAAACTTTCAGTACATGCCATTTCCTGCAGCCTATACATGAAGAGGATGTGTGTTTCAAGTCTATTGACTGATGTTTCTGCAACACTGAACATAAGTTATGTTTCTGTTCTTTTTTACTGACTCCAGCAAACATTTGGAAGAAAATGAAATAAACAAAGAATGTTTTCCAACAATTTGCTACCAGCAGAGCGTAAACTCCAGACGGTGGGAGCACAAAAACAAATATACCTTTTATCAGCCCAGGAGCTTCTGGCCAAACAGGAAGTGACCAATGTCGGGCTAAACGTGGAGTAAACATCAGCACCGTGTTCCGCTCATGATGCTGCTCGGTTTTATAATGCGTCATAAAGTCTTCTATGCTGGAGCCAAAAAACAGACACATACGCAGAGATTACAGTATTTGCACAATCGAGCTTTCTAGTAAAACCATATCTTTTTATTAGTTTGGCAAAAATCGTATATGTACAGCATATTTAGAATAGTCATATGACACCATTAAAATGCAACAGTGCTTCAGTGATGTGCTCTTAACCAGATCGCTCTGAGTCGCCTGAATAAGCTGTGCTGTTTTCTGTCATGCAAACATAATCTCTTTTCTTCAACATCGTGTCCCTACTCGAGTGTGTGTGTGAGTGTGTGTGTGTGTGTGTGTGTGTGTGTGTGTGTGTGTGTGTGTGTGTGTGTGTGTGTGTGTGTGTGTGTGTGTGTGTGTGTGGTTATTTGAATGTCAGTATCTGCGAGGTCAGTAGTCGAGTGGAGTCATGGCAACCGAAGCATCAGGCGACAGCAGGCAAAATGGCAGATGTGCCAAATATGAACCAGACACACGACCGGATATAACAACTCGTTCTCTGATTCAAGTATCAAGTTGCACTTCTCCACTCCACAGGTTCAACTCCACGGTCCAGACGCCCTGAACCATGACAGCCAGACTGTGCGCTGCTCAGCCCCAAACTATGTATGATATTCATCATCGTATTTCTGGATCAGAAATATTTGAATCATCAAGATAAAAGTAGAATTTGCCCGTGTACTTTCACCGATATCTGCCAGAAGCTGGTGTTAAAGGTGCAGTGCGTAGGATTTAGGGGACGTATCGGCAGAAATGGTGCGTCCGTGGAGAATCATCCTAGATTAATAATTTATTTAATATTTATTTTCTTTTTATGAATTCAAAATGACCCTGTATATCTACAACGCGTCAGAGTGTTTCCTGATCCACGGAAGCTGCCATGTTTCTACAGTGGCCAAGAATGGACAAGAAACACGGTTTTACATGATCTGACGGCCATCATGCTCTCAGCTACGACATGCAACAAAATCACTCTTAATCCTTTGCAATGAACCTTTCAATTCAGCTCACATTGGTGCATTTGAAGATAAAAGGTGCAGTGTGTAGGATTTCGTGACATCAACTTGTGAAGTTGCATGTTGCAGCTGACCACTCCTGTGTAGAGAGGGTCTGTATTGAGCGTAGCAACAGGGAGCCATTTTGTATCCAGATGCTATAATATAGTTTTCTAAGTTGTGTCAACAGTAAGATTGACTTTCATTCCAATTCTTGACCAAAGAATTGCTCGAATGTTGATACAGAAATAAAAAATGGTTTTATAATAAACACCCCCCCGCCCCCCCTCCCATGACGCAACCATCAATACAGGGACTCAATTAGCGCTCACAGCATTTATCAAGCGGTCACACACAACGCACAGAAAATAGCAACATATCCTCGGTTCTCGCTCTTTGAAGGGTCTCTGCTCTCACCCAAGGTGGGCTTCACTTGACTCAAACAGCTTGTCCTTTCTGGGCTACTGTAATCATGGCAGTGCAACACGGCAGAGAGAACTCAGACGATCACAAGCAATTCTATTACTTAATAATCCACGTCTATAAACATGTCTCCTCGACCCTGCACACTGGACCTTTAAATCAAGTTGGCATGATGAGACATGTTTTCTAGAAAAGGTCTTGATGACATAATCAGACTGTATTTACAGAGGTATGCGTTATGGAATACTACTGGATGCGGTGAGGCGGTCGTATGAGGTGGTGACATCATCACGAAGAATAAAAGAGACAGACCAGGAACATTAAAGTGCTCCATGCAGGACAGACAGAATGTTTTCACTCTTCACCTACGAGGCTTTTTTTTTTTGTTGTTGTCGCTCAACGTCGGGAGATACAAAACTAGAAATATCTGCGCGGCTTTTCGTACAGTTTGAACATTCAAGGGCCGAAAAGCAGACAAATAGAGTTCTATGTTTAAATGTCTATAATCATGTTCCAGGTTCTAGACAGGGCTGATGATGAAGTTACTTCAAATGAAAAAGAAAAGTAAAGAAAAGGTGAGTCATATTGTTCCAGTAACTTGAAAATCATCCCTGTCCTTGTGCTGTATTGCATCAGTACATTCACCAACGTCCACATACACAGATTTGACATATTCGGATCAGTTTTCACCTCAGACAGCACGAGAAGGATCAGCTTCACCTGTGGGAAATATACTAAAGCCTATTGTATGTATTTACAAGAGTAAAGATTTCAATACACACAATAAGCAGATATCGTATGATCACGTGGGAATACACATATATTCAGCTTTTTGGGGACAGGGAATACAACAAACATGCTTGTTTTACGAGTGCCCACAGTAAACGTGACATTTACACATCAGCATATCAAACCAGAGGAACCAGCTGCGAGAATATCAGAACAGAAATGAACCCGACCAACTCCAGAAATATCTATGATTTATCAAAATATGCCAAACATTAAATAAAATTAAAAAAAAGAATAAAAGGCTCTTTTCTTTTCCACTGGAAACTGAATGAGACTTTTCAATGGTCACAGCACCAACTGGAATTTAATGACGTGGAAAAGTTCCTCTTTCTTTTTAAATAAAACTCCACACACCGGTGACTCTCTCCAGTGTTAAGCTATTTACAAACTCTTCCAGGCACCATCACCGCCTCATGAATTTTTGAATAAAAGTATTTCGAGAATTTTGTTCATTTCCGCATCTTGCACAGTTATCGCTCTATTGCTCCGGCTACATCCACTTTGTCCTCCCTCTCTCTCTCTCTCTCTCTCTCTCTCTCTCTCTCCTCGTGTGCCTCTTTACTGGTCAGCATCAAATATTTATTGCTTCTTTACTCTTTAACAAGCTCAGCACTCCCGCCGCTTCACTCCTCTATCAGCTTCTTTCCGCTCACAGGTGAAAAGTTTAGGGATTCACGCGTCTGATGATTTCCCTTCTTCTTCGTCCTCTCCAAACTTTTTTAACATTTTTTTTACATTTTTTTGGTCGTCCCCCTTTTGTCTTTGATTCCCCCTCTTTTCCGTTTGTATTGTCACTCTCTCCCGTTCCCTCCGTGCCTCACCTGCCCTCCGTGCCTCACCTTCCCTCCACCTCAGGCCTTGGTCCCGAACCCGGCTCCGCCCCCGCTCTGCATGCTGAAGTACTCGGTGAAGGAGGGGAGGCGCGGCGGCAGCGGGGGCATGGGGGGCGGGGGCAGTATGGACATCAGGTCGGCGGCGGTGGTGATGATCTTCTGCTCGCTGTTCCTCGCCACCTCCGGTCCTTTACAGGCCACCATCTCCTCCACCGTCTTCACCGGATCCTGGAAGCAGGAACACGAGAGTTTGGCACCGTTGACCCTGATCTCCAGAATGGAAGTGACTGCAGAGACCCCGGGGCCCCTCGAGGACCCCGGGGTCAGTAACACCACACCATACATCACACGCTGTCACTGGGATATAGGTCGGGGCAAATTGCACATGAACTGGGTCTCCTGGCCTCTGGCTCCACACACACACACACACACACACACACACACACACACACACACACACACACACTCTCTCACACACTCTCTCTCTCTCTCACACACACACACACACACACACACACACACACACACACACACACACACACACACAGCTCATCAGATCAGAGCCCATTGTCGACCTTCATGCAGCCTGAAGGACATGATAGAATCATCACAGAATCACACAGGACATTTTTATGTTGAAATCAAACTTCAGTCTGACAAGAACTTGAGCCCCAACGTTTCCATGCTAAGGCCCCTAAAAGCACAAGTTACCTTTTGCAAACACTATGACGAGACCAGTAAAATGAGGAATGATCAAATCATGAGTAGTGTTTGGAGTTCTGTGAGTTACTTTGATGAACTGTCTCAGTTTCTGAATGTGTGTGTACCGGAGTGAAAATATACATTGTATGTCATTATTCTGCTCACAACAGTCGATGATGTTTGACTCATCTGCAATTAAAAACATGAAAACAACATATGACTTCCACCTGGTGTTTCATTCTAACATGCCATGTATTCGAAACACTGCACATGAAAAGTGCTGAAAGTCTGAATCTACGTTGTTCCTCATGTTCTGTCCAATTTCCCGAGGACCCCCAGCAGGCGCCTCAGGGCCCCCGGCCCCCTTTTTGAAAAATCACTGGTCTCGGAAACACCAGAAAACAGAGAAGCGGTGGAGATGAACGACAGCACATCCCTCCCTCCCTCCCTCCCTCCCTCCATTCATGAATCCATCTCTCCATCCATACCCATCTGTGCAGCCCCGCCCACTGACTCCTGCAGAGACCCGGTCACCTCTTTATTCAAATTCCTGACCTCACAGTATCACACCTGCCTGTTGCCAAGCCGACAAGATGTACGTCTCTATAGGTAAATGAGCCTCGGCCAGTACAAGAGGTGATGTACAGAGTGGGTCTGTTTTTAATCTACGTCTGCGACTAATTATTTTCCTCCAAACAATTAAAATGAGATTTGTCGTAATTAAAAATGCAGGAATCCCCTGCTGGAATTAACTTGTCTCATCTAACAAAGCTGCCTATTAGAATCCATCGGTTAATACAGCTTGTAAGGAGACGTGTGTGTGTGTGTGTGTGTGTGTGCGTGTGTGCAGAGATTGGCTCTTTCATCTCCTCCTGTGGGCGTCAGGTGAGTGACAGTGTGCGCGGCCTGACACGGTACATGCACCGGCATGAAAACACTTGGGCACGAGGAAATAATGATTAACACAAACTCTGACAAGAGCAAATTAAGACGCCGTGTTTTTGCCGCGGTGACTTGTGGAGCTCGGGGGGAACTCTCAAAAATGGCGCTTGGCACAGAACAGGAGTGAGTGACGGGGCAGGAGGATCTCTGCAGCTCCACTGGTGGAACCTGTCGAGCGACAGCGGCTGAGAGGGTTTACACCAGTAAATGAACTCAAATGGCCACTTGGCTCTTTTTCACAAACCTACTTCAATGATGGCGCCTGGACTCAGTTGGTGGAGAATGAGACTCTTAAGGTTAGGGTCATGGGTTTGCATCCCACATTGGGGCGCAGAGTCTCCCCTTCCTGTGGACTCACCACCCGCTGGAACGTCTAATTGGCGTCAGGTGCAAATGCCACTTGGGAGGCAAAGACTTAGATCAGTGATTCTCAACCGGTGGGTCGTGACCCCAAAAGGGGGTCGCAGACCCGTTTTCAGTGGGTCGAGGGGCTTTAACTGTGAAAAACAATTTAGAGAAGAAAACTTTTATTTTGAAGAGGATTTTTTGTATGCATTGGAGTGCCGTCTCTTCACACTCCTAGACAGTAGGGGGCAATGTTGCCCCGTAATGCTAATGACCTGAGAAACACTGACTTAGACAGAGTTTGGCGCCCTCTGCTGGAGCTTCTGAAAAGTAGCCACATTTAGCTGCCATTTTGTGCCTGGACTGACTTTGGACTTTTCCTTTCACACATGCACGATGCAGTGGAAGGTTCACAAATCAGACACCTTCACGAATGCTCTGGCTGCAGTTGTAATATGCAGACAGTAGATGGCGCAAGCAAACGAGAAAAGCAACCAGAGGTGGAACAAGAAGAAAACTACCGTCATTGCGATCCGTATCCGATATCTATGCATCTATGATGTCGCTCGGCGCAGACGTCCTTATCTGCGTCCTCTAAAAAGCAAATCTTTTTAAAGTGTCTTACATCCTGCATGCGGGCGACGTGTTGTAAACATCCGGCAGATGTTATGGAAATAATATGCATTGTTGTTCCTTTCTGTTGAGATTGTGCAGCTTTTACGTTTGTGTTGCGGCTTCTGCAGTTGTGTGTTCTTTGGTGCGCCATGACACGAGTTTCCCTCGGCGACATCCATCGAAAAACAAACGGGAGGTGTAATCGGCTGAAAACTTTCAGGAAGTTTTGCCGCAGACACGAACAGAAAACGCAGAATATAAAACCATATAAGTGCGGTGGAGAAAAGTTTTTTAATTTATATCTGAACGTGTGTGAGAATAAAAGCAGCTCATCCTGCTGTTCCTCCGCCATTATGTGTTTTATAACCCGACGCTGCGGATCGATTCTCCGTAATGAATGCCCGTGTAAACGGTAGTTACGGGCTCTCTTCTCTTGGTTCTTGTTAGAACTCGGGGCAGTGTAATTGATGCATTTGCCGCAGACATCTAATTGGACGACACCGGCAGGAGCAAGCCCGAGTGCGGCTGCTTCACAAAGTCTAATAAAACATCATGATTTTTAAACCCGGCCTTGAGTCTTTATCGTCCCGACGCCGAGTCGGGACATACGGACGCTGCGCTTTGTTTCCGAGCACGGGGCTCGTCTTTCTCTAAGTGAGGGGAATGTAGCGGCGGTTGATCACTTGCGTCGCGGCGTCGAGTCCATTACACTAAACACAGTAAATCTGAGCTCTTATTGTTCTGCACAAACTGGCCACAAGGGCAAAGTCGGAGGTTATCGCAGCAGGTTCGTGCTTTAATGTGGCCCCGGGCCAAATTGGAAAATGTCAAATGAAATACGTTTACTGCGTGTTCTTCAAGATGGTCGACATTGTTAAAAGAACAAAACAGAGTTGAGTATAAAGACCAATCGCGGGGGCTTAACAGCCGAAGTGCTGAAGTGGTTTTCAGCTCAACCGAGGCAAAAGGAATCAAACCCAAAGAACCACAGTGAACGTCAGTCACCACAAGTCCTGATCATTAACTTGAATTTGGTTCCATACAAGGCGACATCATTATTTTTGTTGCACTGTGATTGAGTCACCTCGTCAAGTCGTCATTAAAAGCAATGATTCAGAAGTCTATTAAATGATGTCCGAGTCGGATATTGATCAGGACTACATGGAAGAATAATCAATTTCAGATTCTCTCATCAGATTTCAGTTACTTCACGAAGTGGTCTGATGTTTCTAATACGCGCCGTTACATCGGAGTCCACGCACCTTTGGCCTAAACATCGGCGCCGAGGCCATTTCTGACCCACCTCCGGCTTATAAACCCAGTGGTCCCAACAATATGACTTTTTTCCTCTTTGATCGATGACGCGTGTATAAAGGCGTTAGTGTGCGAGACTCGTACCACCAACCACACGCGGAGACGGGCCCACGTTTACGGTGCTGCGCATCACTCTGTGCTGCACACATCCTGCCAGCGCTGAGCACATCTCTGCATTGCCTCCGGCAGTGAACAGAATTCAGTTTATGAAATCTTCCGAGATGCGTACAAATAATCCCACTGATCAATTTTCACAATTTCAGAGGAAAAGCTGCAACCAGCGGGGAACACGCGCACCCTGAGAGTTGTGTTTACAGCACTCTGACTCTGCACTCATGAGCTACGAGTCTCTCGTCAGCCTCTTTAATCCAGGAAGTCAAAGATGAATCCAAACACACCGGGGTTCCACTCACTGACTGGATGGAGCAGAGCTCTGTGAAGTTGGGCTGAGAATCTCCCTGGAAGGAGCCGTTTCCGTAAGCGTGATGAGGG
>JAFBJT010106486.1:14353-21906 GCA_016785325.1 Chascanopsetta lugubris
GCAGGTCTGTCAAACACAACAGGGAATTTACACATTCCAATACAAGCTTTTTTTTCCTTTTCAAAATAAAAGCCACGTCAGGCAAACGACTCAGAATACCATAGGTATAATATATACATGTACTGTACATGTAACTGTAATATAATATATAATAGAAGAGTTCTTCAGGGGGAAGTTCAGATATCACTGAGCAGCTTGACAGCATGAGAAATGCAAAGTGTGCCATGAGAGCACGTGAGAGGGGGCGGAGCTGCCAGGGCTCAGCTTTCCACCATTCAGACACAGGGTGTTTCTATCCACTCCGGCAACAACACGAGCTGAATGAGGTCACTTTTATGAATGACCAACACGGGGAGGGGGCACTGGAGTCTTTCCTCACATCTTTAATTCAGGCAGCGTGATGGATGAAGCTGTGCAGCGGGTCTCACCATAGAGTGTAGGCGGTGAAGAAGGGGACGTAGAAGGGCTGCTTCTCGGGGTAGTGTTTCAGCGAGACCAGCACGGCGTAGCAGAACCACACGTAGGCCAGCAGCTGCAGACCCATCAGCCCGTAACCGGCGGGGCTGTCGTAGGCGTACAGCACTTCACCTGGGTCGAAGAACTGGCACGGGGACACGAGAAATGAGGCCAAAATGCATAAAAACGCCGCAGATGCATATTGAAAAGTGGTGTACAAGTGTGTGTGTGTGTGTGTGTGTGTGTGTGTGTGTGTGTGTGTGTGTTTGTTTGCTTGGCTTCTCACTGGAGGCCGTGCCCTAATTATTATGGATCGCTCACGGTTCGGCTGATGCACTGCGACGTCCGAGCCAAGACTGCGTGTAGCGTTCTGTACGAGTCTTTGACATTGACACTTCCTCCTCACAACTAGGTCACGTGTGTGCGCGCGCTTATATTTATATCTTTGCGGGGACCGCAGAGTCCTACAGGGCGAGGACGTGCTTGAAAAGTAGGGACATTTTCCGGTCCCCACAGGTTGAGGATAAAGGGTGAAGGTGAGGTAATTAGGTGGGATGGCTAAGGTTAAGGGAGGCTGTTCGGGAATGCAATAAGTCAATGAGTGGCCTCACTACGGTAGAAGCGCAAGTGTGTGTGTGCATGTGCGTGTCCCTTTGTGTGTGTGTGTGTGTGTGTGTGTGTGTGTGCGTGTGTGTGCGCGCGCGTGCTTTCATCTGCAGATGCTAGATTGCATTTCACAGTCCAGTGGCGGGACAGCATTAGCCATACAGGGTTACTCTTGCTACATAATGCATAGGTCTGCCTGCTCACTGCGCAGTTTCCTGGGGATCTGACCGGGCAACCAGAGCCCGACCCGCCACCGGGGAGAGCGCTCCCTCCTCGGGTCCACTAGGTTTCGCTTCCGAGCATAACCCAGTTTGGTCGTATTTTTAGCCGGAGCTCCCCGGAGTTTCGGGCTCTTTAATAGCGGCGAGCGTGTGCGAGGGCAGGCGGCAGATAAATTACACTGCTTGCGAGCCACATACTGCAGCGCCAGAGACGGCTATAGGCTCCTGCATTAAATATAGCACGGATACTTCCCAGCGCGCCGTTCCCACCGGGTCATTACCGCGCTGAATTCAGGCTGTAATCCACGCTCCCTAAATGTGCCATCATTACATATGACCGGCACTGGCGCCCGCGCAGGAGAGGAACTGTACCTCTACCTCTCCCGGCGTGTTATTATTTTATAGGCTCGTAGACGGTAACACGGAGAATCAATTGAACAAACAGAATGTGAGAACACGGTATAATCAACGATGGAGAACCTCGCAGAGAACGTTGAGCAGTACGTGTATAAGAAACCTTTAAAGGTGCAGGGTAAAGGAATTGGTGACAGCGAATCAAGGGGAAAGTTGTGTGTTGAATACCTCACTCAGCCTTTCTTTGCCGGTTTTCTGCTGTCTGTCAAATGGCGTCTGTCTATTAGCGTGACAGGGCATCATCGCCCCCTACTGTTCAGGAGTATCGATAGACGGCACTCGGGTCCGACAACAAGTCCGCGACCCACTTTGGAGTTGCGACCCACCTGGTGGGAATCACTGGTTTGGAGGATATGTGGTCTTGCATAATAACGCCACCTGCACCTGAACTATGTCAACATTTCATATTATGCCTTTAAAGGTGCAGTGTGTAAGATTCCGCTCATTTTTGTCACTTCTAAAAATATTACAAAACAATTATATATGGACATTTTCATGCATTTCTTATCATCTAAATGAATTATTCTTTTTCCATTACCCCTAAATGAGCTTATCAGTGTATATTCACACGAGGAGCAGGTCCACCCTACGGGGGCTGCCATGTTTTTACAGCAGCCCAGAGTGGACATACTAAACATCTTTTGAGTTTAAATGGAGGGTTATCATAGGTTCTCCTGCATGATCAGAAGGGCGAGGGTGAGGTGATACAACATGCGACTTCACCAAATCTTACACCCTGCACCTTTAACGACACATCAACTGATACAACATTAATTGTCTGAGGTAGAAGACTTGTGTGTTTTTGCTCGGGAGCTGCCTGATTGTTCAGGATCCACAAATTAAAAGCGCCATCACTATTTATATTCAGAATGGACGTATTCATAATATTCATCGTTATCATTGTATATGGATGACTTGACAGCTCCTGTTGCTCTGTGATCCCAACGCTTCAATTAATATTTATGGGATTATTTTTTTAAAAGGCACCAGGGAGCAATATTAAAGATTGATTGCAGAAACCCGTGTCCAACATCGTCAGTCACAAACCCTGCGATCACAGGCGGCGTCCCGGGCATAGACTCACACACTGCTGATGAGTCACATCTGAGGAGGCGGAACTTCAAAGTGTTTTACATGTTTTACTCGATGGGACATAAATCTGAAGTGACAAGTGACTGAAGCACAGTTCTGGCTGTTTGCGTTTAGAGACAAGTGAAGGTTATTTTAACGACTGCAAACCCAAGCAGTCGTTTACAACATTTAGACCAGTGTCACAGCTGATGACATCCGATATTTTATTTCGAACCTGTTGGGGAGATGAAAATGGATCTACAGGTGTGGGGTGGGGCTGATGGCTCAGGGGAGATAGTGGCTCATCCATTTACCAGAACATCAGTGTGGTTGATTCCCATTTTGGACGAGACGCCGAACTGACAGCTGTACAGACATTGTAGGATGAATGTGTGTGAAAATAGAGGCAGAGCATGTAGCCGCCATGTATGAACATGAGTCTTAATGAGTTCATTTGACATGACTGATTGTCTTGTCACTGAGACCAGGAAGGAATAAATAAGAACAATTCATTTAAACGTTAATGTCATTTTGTCACAGCGGATGGAAAATCTACTACTGCACCTTTTGAGGGTTACACTTTAGATATTTGAAAAGTCAACAGGTGAGTCAATGAGTATAATGTGTGTGTGTGTGTGTGTGTGTGTGTGTGTGTGTGTGTACCTCTGCCTCGTAGATGAACAGAATGACGTAGGTGATGGTGTAGACCGTCATATAAATGCTCAGCTTCACTGACCCACTGTGACTGATCCTCGCCCTGCGGAACACGAAGGGAGGCAAAGGGGTCAGAGGTCACACACGTGCTGAGGAAGATAAAATACACAACACACACGAGAAGGAACAGACACAAAAACACTCACAAAAAGATCAATTCTTATTGTTTTACTCAAGCAGAGGGTGAACGCAGGCAAACCACACAGCATAAAACAAAGTAGGGGAAATGAGCTTCGAGATTCGTGGACGAGATGTAAAAAACGTTTGTTGTTTAGTAGAAATGAATGCTTCATTATCTGCAGTCAACAAAAATAGTTTTTTTTTAGTGGGATGCCGTCATCAGCATTTCAAATCTCCATTAACTCGGGGTAAATGATCTCTGCACACAGCACAGAGACGAATCAAAGTCATGTGCTACGTACCAGCACACGTCAACGTCATCAGATCAACAGTGGCCTTTTAAACACCGCGGCAACGTTTTTCCACGGGATGTTTACGGAGGTGGAGGAAGTGCAAGTGAATCACAGCATCGTCAGAGTCCTGCAGGACCCAAACCTGGCATCCGCCCTGAGAGTCAGCTTCAATTTTGCAAGCTCAGTTTTTCACTTTATAAATTCAGTGTGGAAAATCCCTCCGCAGAGATCAATTGAACCTGAAGCAGGGCCAATCTTCAAACCGTGAGCGGCAGCTCACATGATGAGTCATCACCTCTCAAACTCAAAAACCTTGTGAAATGCAATTTAACTAACTGTTGATTGTGCAGCGAGCCGCCCTCTCCGCACATAAAACACACCCACAGAGCAACTACTGGGGATTTATTGGCAGGGAAGTTACAACATCTCAACAGCAGCTGCCATGGTGTGTGTGTGTGTGTGTGTGTGTGTGTGTGTGTGTGTGTGTGTGTGAGTGTTGTGTGTTTTAAACGCACACTGACAAGTCGAGTTTGACAGTGAAAATGAAAAATCAGATGGCGCAGTGACAGTGAGGGGAGAGTGGGGTGATGATCCTGTCAGGTGTGGGACGGATGCATGATGATGTGTAATGGAGGGGAGCACTCGTAACAAGTGTCTGCTGGAGTTGAAAAATATTCCCCGGCATAAGGAAAAGTATCACATTATTTTTTCTACTTGTCTAACTCTAACCATTCGTTCTCACTTTTTAATTAAACGTTCCAGTGTGCAAGATTTATGTGAACATATTTCACATATTAATGGAATTGTACTGATCTCTGATCTGTGTAAAACACCTGAATGTTCAATTTAATCAAAGACGAACCCTTTATATTTACGTCAGGAGCAGATTCTCTGCACAGAGGCCACTGTGTTCCGCCCCTATGTTTTGACAGTGGCCCAGAATGGACAAATCCAATGCATATTGAGTGTTGATGATAAATGAAGGCAACCATAGGTTCACGTGGACATGTTTGGAATGGCGAGGTGAGGTGACTCAGCTGCAACACGCAACTTCACCTCTCATTGTCAATTAATCTTGCACTATACACTACACCTTAAAGGTGCAGTGTGTAAGATTTGGTGACATCTAGTGGTGAAGTCGTATTTCATATCCATCAGCTCACCTTACCCTTCAGAGCATGCAGGAGAACTAATGGTAACCCTCAGTTGTCATTAAAACTCAAAAGATGTTTAGTACGTCCACTCTAGGCAACTTTTAAAAACATGGCGGCCCCCATAGAGAGGACCCACTCCTCATGTAAATATACTTAATGGGCTAATTTAAGGGGAATGGAAAAGAAATTTTAAAAAACGTAGGCGATTATGAATTCATGAAAATGTCAGTATGAAATGGTTTAAGAATAATTTTTTTTAGAAGTGACAAAAATGCTGCACCCTTAGAATCAGGGATTTACATTTTTCCTGCTGCTTTGAAAATCTGTGTCTCTGAAATGATTTCTGTCTTTATGTCGACTGAGAGAGGGTGACCTATAAATTGTGTCGGCCATGTTTAAAGGGCAAAGGTCGTCCTTCAACGCACATCTGGTGATAGAGTGAGGACTGTGACGGCGAGAGACAGTGGCAGCATGAGCACAGCTGCTACAGCAACACACACACACACACACACACAGACACACACACACACACACACACACGTGAGACACAAGTGCACACCCCCTACCTGGTGACAGTGAAACCTTTGCCCAACAATATGAGCATCAGGAGGAACACCAGGAAACTGACAGAGAAGAGTAATTTCCCTGGAGACGGACAGAGATGAAGAGAGAGAGAGAAAGTGAGAAAAGACAGAGGGAGTAATTAGGTTGTGGTTTCCGAATCGGTATTATTATTAGATGAGGAAGATAAAATCAGGTCGCCTCACACACACACACACACACACACACACACAAAAAGGCACAGTCACACAAAATCATTACGTATGCCCGTCAAACCGGAGCTTTTACAGCTCTTCACATCCGTCATCCTCCATTCTTTCGATTTGCTCAGACTATGAGTGATTTTCCAGCACAGGGGCAGTGTCAGTCCATCACACACACACATACACACGCGCGCGCACGCACACACACGCGCACACACACACACACACACACACACACACACACACACACACACACACACACACACGCACACACACACACACGTAGAGTCAGTCAGGACATCAGTGGCTGATGCAGGAGAGGAACTCACCAAGTATTTTCAGGCTTCCATTGCCAACTCCATCTCTGGCATACTGGCCCCAGTAGACACAATGAAACAACAGGCTGAGCACTGCCAAATGGAAAAGATGGGGAGGAGGGGGGGGGGGGGGGTGGAGAAGGGAAAGGAAAGGGAAGGGGAGGAATAGAAAAATGGAGAGATGAAGCGGAAAGTGAAAGGGCAGGGGGGGGGGGTGGAGGGGCGGAAGGGCGGAGGGGCGGGGGGGAGAAGGAGAGTGAGACGGAAAAAAGAGGGATTGATAAAAGGGAAGGGAGAGAGGGAGAGGGAGAGGGAGAGGGAGAGGGGGAATTCAGGGGTGGCGGGAGCATCGAGAACAGATTTGCAGAGGCAGGGTATCAGAGAGAGAGAGAGGGAGAGAGAGGGAGAGAGAGATAAAGGGTAAAAAGAGGAGAGGATAGGGTGAGCAGAGAAGAAGAGGGGTGTTAGCGAGCGGCTGTGTGCTCCACTGAACACTGTGGCTGTTCCCAATGGTTCCTATTCACAGCCCAATAACAGTGATATCATCTGTGCTCTTCAAAGTGAGGATTAAGGTATGAGATGCTGCTGCCACACAAAAGGCCCGTTGTCACTGTGTGTGTGTGTGTGTGTGTGTGTGTGTGTGTGTGTGTGTGGACCCTTTTCAGTAAAAGACAGAATATAGGGTGAGGACACTTGGTTTCAGAAGTCAGAATTAGGCAACAATTGAGTTTAGAGTTAAGGTAAGGGTTAGACAATCAGGTGTAGTGGTTAAGGTAAGGGCGGAGGAAATTCAAATGACTGTGAGGAGCGAGGACATTTCAAGTGAGGACATTTAAGAAAAGTGACACCTCTTGGGAGAGAGACAAATTTGTGAGGGAGCATTTGGGCTGGTTCCTGCTTTCTGAAACAAAACACTCATCCATTTAAGGCCAGATTAAAGGTGCAGTGTGTGCAGTTTGGTGACATCTAGTGGTTAAATTGCATGTTGTATCCATCACCTCACCCTTCTGATCATGCAGGAGAACCTATGGTCGACTTCAGTTGTCATTAAAACTCAAAAGATGTTGAATATGTCCACTCTGGGCTACTGTAAAAACATGGCGGCCTCCGTGGAGAGGACCTGCTCCTCATGTCAGTATAGATTGATGGGCTCATTTAAGGCTAATGGGAAAAAAACACATCTACGTGATTATGAAAATGTTAGTATGCAATTGTTTGGTAATATTTTTTTTACAAATGACAAAAATGACCCAAATCTTACACACTGCACCTTTAAGTTACAATTAGGGTAAGGATTTGGGATT
This sequence comes from Chascanopsetta lugubris, assembly GCA_016785325.1. Lineage (NCBI taxonomy): Eukaryota > Metazoa > Chordata > Actinopteri > Pleuronectiformes > Bothidae > Chascanopsetta > Chascanopsetta lugubris. The sequence goes on from JAFBJT010106486.1 coordinate 21,788, forward strand.
TAGTGAGATTGGGGTGAGGGGCAAGAAGATGCATTTCGGCTGTGAGTATCCTCTCTAGGACAGAAGTGTCTGTGTGTGTGTGTGTGTGTGTGTGTGTGTGTGTGTGTGTGTGTGTGTGT
>JAFBJT010106487.1:0-10871 GCA_016785325.1 Chascanopsetta lugubris
GGGGGGGGGGGGGGGGGGGGGGGGGGGGTTTGAGAGGAGCTGCCTCTTTCCCATCTGTGGGGTGCATCTCCGCTGGCTGGCGACGACGTGTCCACCTGCGAGCGGAGCGCAGGCTGATGGCGCCTGCGACAGAGGCCAAGGACGAGCTGTGGGAAAGATGGCGGCAGACGAGCCCAGTTTGTCCTCAGCCGGGAGGAAAAGACTCGTTGGTAATCAGCCCGCCGGTGTTTCAGGAGGCGTCCGTTCCCCCGTCCTCCTCCTCCTCCTCCGCCGCCGCCGCGCTCTCCGCCCTTCCTCTCCTCGCAGTTTGTAAATACCATCTTGAACGTTACCTGTGCCGAGCCCAGAGTGATGACTCACTCCGAACATCCTACACGTTTGACAGTGATGGAATTACGGCGGCGGAATGGAGAAATGATTTCCACCACACGTCCACGCTTTTCTGCACCAACAACATTTTCAGACAACCAGTGTTTTTAAATCAATGCATCGCTGTCATTCATCTGCCAGTGTCGACGACGTCAACGCGAAGTCTGTGCAAAATACTTTATTTTGGCCAAATAAATCATGACTGTGAGTGCTAGTGTGAAGAAACAACATTAATTACATTGCGTGACTATGAAATCGAGTAAACTTGGTCTCTGCACAAGGACGAGCTGTGGGAAAGATGGCGGCAGGCGAGCCCAGTTTGTCCTCAGCCAGGAGGAAAAGACTCGCTGGTAATCAGCCCGGCGGTGCTTCAGGAGGCGTCCGTTCCCCCGTCCTCCTCCTCCTCCTCCGCCGCCGCCGCGCTCTCCGCCCTTCCTCTCCTCGCAGTTTGTAAATACCATCTTGAACGTTACCTGTGCCGAGCCGAGAGTGATGACTCACTCCGAACATCCTACACGTTTGACAGTGATGGAATTACGGCGGCGGAATGGAGAAATGATTTCCACCACACGTCCACGCTTTTCTGCACCAACAACATTTTCAGACAACCAGTGTTTTTAAATCAATGCATCGCTGTCATTCATCTGCCAGTGTCGACGACGTCAACGCGAAGTCTGTGCAAAATACTTTATTTTGGCCAAATAAATCATGACTGTGAGTGCTAGTGTGAAGAAACAACATTAATTACATTGCGTGACTATGAAATCGAGTAAACTTGGTCTCTGCACTTCCAAAAACAAACGAAAAATTAAGAAAGCGATGCTTCTATTTGTATTTACACATTTGAATGACTTTCTTTAATGACTCCAGACCATCACATTCTGTTTGTGAGACATGAAACACGTCGGTAAATTGCCCACTCAAACGTTTTGATGCTTTTAAAAAACCCTTTAAAACGGGGCGGAGGCTAATAAGTGGCAAAGCGGGATGACTGCCTGTAGGGGGCGTAATACGTCTCACGTCCATTTATTAGATGACTCTGAACTCCTGCGCTCACACTGTCAGATGAACCTGCCGCACCGATTGCATGAGTATCTTCCGCTTGAGTTTACTACCGCGCCTTTTTCTTTGAGTCATTTATCTTCTCAGAGACTTTGAGAAGTTTCTTACAAATTCAATAAAAAAAGAAAAAAGAAAAAAAAATCCCTCCGGACCATTCGACAAACCCTGTCCCTCCACTGCTGAGCTGCAGCGGTCAGGAAGGTCCTCATTAATTCCCGGTTAGAGAAATTCACATCTGCCCCTCTGCCCCATACACTGATGTTTAATATGTTTCCCTTCGCCTGCTTTATTAAGTCGGCCGCCGACGTGTCACCAGAGGAAGCAGAGAGGGCTTCGTCTTTACTGAGACTCCGTCAGCGCTGAGAGCACCGGGGTGAAGCAAAGGGAAACCAAACCTGCTCCTGGTCTTATCTTCAAAGGGCCTTGTTTATCATGTGATAATATAGCTCCCCCTCCCCCTCCCCCTCCCCCCTCCCCCTCCCTCTTCCTCTGTGAAAACTGTTATTTTTGAACTGGAAATGTTAGCACGTTTGCCGAAACATAGCTCCACTCTCTAATTAAGCGCGCCCAGGTGTCATTCAGCGTGAAGGAAAACACCGTGCCGACGGGAAGGGAGCGTGAAGCCGGGACCCGTACGGTCAGTAGTATTGCTATTGATCTCCGGTTAGACTTCTCTTCCCGCGCGTACACCTGAGAGCCGTGTTTTGCTTTGTTTTGTTTTTGTGTGTTTTTTTTTTTTCACGCTCTACGACAGGAATTAATTATCGGTCTCTCTTCGCTCGGGAACCCGTGGCTGTTATTCAGACGCATCCTTCTCCAGACTCGACAACAGTGGAAGTAAAAAAAAAAAAAAAAGTTTATTTCATAAGCGCCACGGGCTACAAGTGATATTTCAAAGCTTTAAGCCAAGCTGATGATAAAGAGAGACACTTTTTCTCAGATGTGTCCCTGTGCTTAAAAGTGGCTCCGGCACTTGTTCCTCTGGTGGAGGGTAAAGTGAGAGAGGGTGTCACTCCGGATCAACTCTCCAGCCCACACTAGTGCAATTTGTTTGACGTCCAAAGCTGAATTCTACAGCTGCTCGCAAACGTGCGCGAGACTCCAGATATTCTCTCTGTATTATTTCAAAGATTTGTATCTTTGTCGGAGTTAGAGTCTCCAGGGAATCCTGAGACCTTCACCTTTTGGCCGCTTGGTGAAATTTCCACAGGCGCTTCAGCAGAGTTTCACGCAACAGCAGACTCTTCAGATTTGACCTGCAGCCCACCTCCACTCCCCCGGAGTGGATCAGATATCTCAGAATTCAAGAAATGCACCGGAGACATCGTGGAAGGTGCCGATGAAGATGTCCACACCCGACATACAATTAGATCGGTGGCTAATCTGGGTCACGGGGTATTTCTACCAGAACGCATGGGGCCATTTGGGGTAGGGTCCAGGTGGGATTCAAACCAGTGACCTTTGCTTCCAAAGGCAGCTACTCTAACCGCCAAGCCACTGCCGCCCCACCATTAATTGTATCAGGCTTTAAACACGTTTCAATCACCTCTAAAGTTGACCATTTTAACAGGGGAGTCTATGGAGATGTGCTCCGTTTTGGAGTCTCCCCCCAGTGGCCACCCTTTGAACTACGCGTTTTCCCCCCTTCCATCTTGGCTCCATCCGTCTGTACTGGAGATTGCCGTTTGTTTGATACTAGTAAATGAAAAAAGAAAAAAGAAAAACACTAGTTTCGGTTTCCACGGCGGAATTCACACATCATGTCCCGCCCCCTTGCTCTTCTCTCATTCGCTTGTGCCGCCCTCTGTCTGAATATCACCACAGGAGCAGATCATCCAGATTATTTGCTGCTATTTGGGAAGGTGCCCGAGCCTCTGATCGTATGCACAACAACAAGACCTGATGCCAATGGCTGGAGAATAGAATGTCAAATGAGACTTCCATGTCGCCTTTGGTACCTTGTGTATGGGGCCTGGAAACCCTGATGAGAACGCTCATTAGCATAACACACAGTTCTACCTGCCATTGGTTTTTCAGTAACGCTGGTGTGAATATCAAACGGGGAACGTATAGAACTCGTACAGTATATGGTCAAACAACTGTTTGCATCTGCTACATGCAGTTTCTTATCGTTTGTGTTGGCCTTTGTTCTCTCCGAGTATCCGTGTGTGTGTGTGTGTGTGTGTGTGTGTGTGTGTGTGTATCTGTGTCTGAGGTGTGGATGTGTGTTCATAGGTGGGTGGGTGTCTCCACATGCAGCGCTCACGGCTTCACTTGTAAAGAGATGTGATGTATAAATAAATCTCCATGCCTCCACTAAACCAGACTTCACAGGAGATCAAATCAAAAGGCTGAAACGAGGCCAAAATACTCAAAACACACCTCGCGCTCTTCTGTTCCTCCTTATTTACTCGAATACACACAAGATACATCCTCACTCATACAACAGGATGATACGACCTGCTTCTTCTTTCCTCGGTCAAAGCTGCGTTTGCCAGTTACATTGTGGCCATTAAAGTGTGATTGATGATGGCCGCCCGGATGTTATGGAGAAGATTTTTATTCATTTTTTTTTGAATGACTGGATGAATGAAGCTGTGATCTATGTTTTGCACCCAGGCTCCGAGGAGGTGGTTGGTGTGGGTTTACATCCTGTGCACTTTCCGAGAGCATCCTTTCTACCTCTGAACATACAGCGATCGATGAAGCTGTTTGGGCAGATGCTGAATCAGATGAAAACCAACACAGTTATTCGTGAAGTTTTGACATTTATCCAGTTATGGAAACGTTTGCCTCACAGACAAAGTGATGCAGTCAGCACTGGGTTTGCTTCGAATCGCACTTATTGTCACGGATAACTTGAATGAAATCTACTTTTTAGGGAGACGGGGTTGACTTTCATGGACCAACTGGAAAAGTCAATCGAGCGCATCCCTCCACCGAAGCCCCCCAATCCTCATATGAAATCCTATAACTCACTAGAGCTGGGATATAAAACTGATTGTAGTTCAGGGGCCACAGACGCCCCTAATTAAAGCTCTAGTGGGCCAGACCAGTGAAATCATAGCATAATAACCCATAAACAACAACTCCCACTGTGTTATTGCGAAACGGCGCGTTCTGAAAATAATCACATTTAATCGTTTCACAGAACGGCATGAACAACCTCCAGCATGAACAGTTTGCCAGCTACTACTTTGCACTATGCCTGATTCTTCATCAATATTTGTGACTTATGCAAAAAATAATCAACACCATTGTGCCAATAATGCCCTGCATCTTACGCAATGTTGAGGAAAAAAAGTATCTGCTTAAAGATCTGATCACTTCTGCAACCGGAAAACCAAATGTTACAAAGCTTCATTCTCGACACACTTTCCCATCATGTCACAAGTGACACGCGTGTGACACGTGTTCGACATGAACCCGGAGAAGCCACTGTCTGGTGTGAGCGGTGTCATCACCGCCAGCGATGATTTGAGGTTGTGTATAAAAAACGAATGGCTTCAACATATGTCTTCCCATCCTCCCATGAAATTCCACCTCCGTTCGCAGCCTATTTAAAGCCGGGTGAGGTGGGATCCAAGCTGCTCCCAATCAAAAGTAATCCTCGTCAGCTGGGGGGCCGAGGGGTGGCTGATCAAACAGATGCATGATAAAATGGCAGGGGGCTATCAAACGAGCTGCGTCGCCATCGCTGTGATATTTGTTTTTCTGCTCAGGCAGGGAGGATATAAACCAGACAACATCGAGAAAAGAACTCGGAAGAGGCGAGAGATCAGGTGTGTGTGGGGGGGGGGGGGGTGCGGGGCGGGGGGGGGGGAATGTGCGAGAGAGGCTCTGTGAAGTTGTGAGAATGGATGAGGAGAGACGGGAAACAGATTTCTTCTCCGGCTCCTTGGCTTCATGGCGAATGACAGCGGCGGATGAGCTCGGTGGACGTGCGCGGAGAAGATCAGTGTCTGTTTGTTTCCAAACGGCAAAGTCAGGCCGTGTAAGTCCCTCCCTCCACACACCGGCACGTTCGTCCTCAAAGGCGCAGCGTGTGTACGATGTGGTGAGGCTTTTTTGGGTGAGGTTGCATCTTGTGTCCTGTCACCTCACCCCTTCCCGTTCCGGCGGGCAGGAGAACCAATGGGAGCCCTCGGTTGTCGTTAAGGCTCAAAAGACGCTCAGGGTGTCCCGCTCTGCCTCTGCCGCCCTGCATCAGGGTCACTCACTACACCTGTCGATCTCAGGGGGCTGGAACCACGGACCGAATATAAAGATGGACGGAGCGTCCGTGGCGTCACCCCTTAGTTTGGGCGGCGTGGTTTTGTGGTAAATTGAGTCCCTTGAGGCCGTCTTTGCCGAATCCTGACTCCTGCTGGTTCCCGGTTCACTCAAAAACGGGCAAAGAGGCGGAGCACAGACTCATCTGTGGTACGTGCCAGGCTCAGTTGTCAGTGAAGAGACCCCGCCCCCAAATATATACGCAATTTAAAAGGTCGATCCAATTCAAATAAGCGAGTTAGAAAAAAAGTTGTCACAGGAAAACGTGTGACTGATTGAGACCAAAACCGAAGTTTGTGCCAGACTTTAAACATGTTTCATTCGCCGCTGAAGTTGATCATTTTAACATGGGAGTCGATGGGGATTCGCTTCCCTTTTGGACTCAGCCCCCAGTGGTTACTCTATGAACTGCACGTTTTTTCACGTCCTGTTGTTCTTCATCCGTCTGCACCTTCTGGAGGTTGCCCCTCGGCTACAACATGGAGTGTTGAAGATGTTTGCTCATCACACCTCATGATGTCACCGCAAACCTATCTGGGCCAAGTGATGAAGCATATGACCGAAAATCGAATGATCGTACAATGACAACAAAGATCCTAACGTGAACTAATGCACGTTAGCGTAGAAAGACCTGAAGTTTCTTTTCGATCAACTTCTCTTGGCTTTGTGGCTGTGTTTATCATTTCCCTCCTCGCTGACTCTTCATGCAGGAATGAGTTCCTATCCTCACCAATGGAAGAAGCCTATCCTCTAATTGGACGTAACCCAAGCCCCGCGCGCACCACATAGCCGTCTGTTTACATCGATGTCTGTGTGCCCTTGTGCAATCAGCTACATATGTTTAAGGGATTCCATCTTCAACACCCAATGCTGGGTCCCATTGGTGTGTTGGTTTAAAAACCTCCAGATTCAGTTGTAGGTACATGATCAAAAATCACATTGTAACTTGGAGGTTTGGTCAGTGTGAACTGCCGGCATCTCAATACATGTAGGTGTAGCGTTCTTTAGGTCTCTGAAAGGCGCTATATACATTTGAGTTATTATTATCATTATTATTATTGTTATTATTATTATTATTATTATTATTATTATTATTATTATTACATGGAATAAAGATGCACACATATTTGTTCTGGATTTTTCCACACATTTCATCTTGCGTATGATTTTTGTCGTGTAAATAGACGACATCAAACCGAGCCTGCAGACCGGAGCCGTCCTTGGTTGCATGTGTTGGTGGCCGCGCTGCTGCTCTGCACATCCCGAGGTTTCGCTCTACATGTCATCCACTGTATCTCGTGCAGCCCCCCAGCTTCACTGGGACCCTCGGGACGCGCACAAATGGACTTTCCATGTTGAAGAGAAATCATGACAGACACATGAGTAAGAGGCCATGCCCACGTTCCAGCTGTCTCATGTTGTTCCTCTGTGCCGCTGCTCTGTTAAAGGAGGGCCAAATGACCTGAAATCCCATGATGCATCACTCGCTTGTCTCATCAAGCATCCAACTCCAGGCTGCAGCAGCGTTCGATTGGAGGATCAGATCTTTATTTTATTGTGGTGTTAGTGACACAACAGGAGCAGGAACATGGGTTGGTTTTTGGGAATCATTATCACATCATTATCACATAGAAATATAATATAGTATAATGTGATGTAATGTATTATAATATAGTATGATATAATATAATATAATATAATATAATACAATGTAATATAATGTAATATAATGTAATATGATATAATATAATATAAAAAATATAATATAATGAAATATATAGATTATAAATATGATATAAATTCAACAATAACCTATCTTTGTTTCCCCTGCTGCACCTACGTCTGATCCTGTCCTTGTCCTGGGCAACTCTGTCTTCACAGAACATGACACATGGTATTTGTGCAGTAATATTAGACTTTACCTAAAATATTTATCGCATCTACTCCATTGCCGACCATGTTCTCGGTTGTAACCAAGCAAAGAGAAACTATTACAGGATGTTTTGAGTTGAAAGTAGCTTTTAATGTCAGAAATCATAAGTTTGACCTCATATCAAAACATCATAGGACACAATTACTGTAACTTAAAAAGTCTTAGAGCCAAACTTGGCTCTAAATTGCTGCTGTTAGACTATTAAATATAATCTGCATCCTGTGAAATCAGAGAGATCAGTGTCATTATGATTTGGGGAAACTAAATTTGTCTGCTTATTAAATTTGTTCCAACGGGCTCATTCAGTGTAAAGGGGGTCGTTTCTGAAATGGCAGATTATTCTGGAGGGATGGATGGGCAGGTGGATTGATAGATAGAGAGATATAGATGTAGATAGAGAGAGAGAGAGAGAGAGAGAGAGAGAGATGTCGATAGATAGGTAAAGAGATAGAGAGAGAGATAGACTGATTGATATGTCAAAGTCTTAATTTGCAAGAATCATGTTGTAATTCCCAAATTAATTCATTATGCAAATGTACCTTTTACAATTCATGCTTTGTCTTACATTCCTTTTATTCCTCTTCATTTCTGAGAAAAACCTCTTTTCTTCCCTTTTCAGTACCATCGCCCTCATACTCAGCTGCGATCTTATATTCAGTCATATTCAATTCTAAACCACAGTGGAGTATCACAAGTCATCGCTCCACCTCAGCATTTCCAACACTGTCTAAATGTACAGTACATGCTCTCCCTCCGGAGACGGGCACCATGTACGAACGCATCGGCTCAGATTAAATCCAGTGTCAGTGTCGGCGCAGGAACCAGGTGTCAGGACTTAATTAGGAAACAGAAATGCAGGTTTCATGCACGCGGAGACGGTGGAGATCCAGCCCGATGCTCCCGAGCCGCTTCTGTGGCTGTTCCTGTCTGACTCGTTGATGGAGAGAGCGCGAGGGGGGGGGGGCGGGGGGGGGGGGGGGGGGGGGGGGGGGGGGGCAGGAGGAGGGGGTGGGGGGGTGGGTGGGTGGGATACCACATGAGGATGAACAGACGGTTACTGTCACACACTCCACTGCTGTCCTGAACGCTGCGCTGTCAAGCTGCTCCAGGAATCTATTGATGAAGACCAAGAGCCTGTTGAAAAAAAAAAAAAAAAAATTCCCCTGCCGGAGAAAACACCTTATTAACATACCAGTGTTGGAGACGGGCTCGGTGTCGGTGGCACAGGTTGCCATATGAAATGTTTTTTTTTTTTTAAACAAAAAAAAAAAGCCCCTGCACGTATTCCGGGCAGCATGAATGAATCAGCGGCTCTAATTAGGCCTCCCTGTGCATTAACAACAGAAAATCACATCTCTGTGGGTAATTTGATGAGACCCCTGCCCTATATTTCTACTGTAAGCACCGGAGAGCACCACTGCTGGGTGCAAGTGCGCCTGTCTGAGTGCATCACATCCAGCGCATTCATCCCCTCAAGAGCTTGTAGCGCGCCCGCGATTTCTGTCGGCTCCCGTCTCCGCAGGGCGATTGTGCTTAACGGAGGTTAAGCACATGGCCACGGGCACTTCAGAGCTAATGTCAGTCATTTCCGACTCCAAAACAGGTTGTTTGCCGTCTCGTGTTGTGTGCGCTGCCTCGTGTTTCGGTCGTGCGTGATTAGAAAGCGCGGAGGCCGTGGCAACGCACGCAGATCTGCTCTTTGATCCTCTGCGCTGTCTCCGAGGAAGTTAACACATCACAGGAACAAAGCTGCAAAGTCATAATATCATAAGACTCGAGGATAACAGACGTATCTAGGACAACATGTGGTTGCCACGATCCGACTCGTTCTAGATATGGAACCTTGGCAGTTCTCATGACACAGATGGCACAACGTTCCCGGAGTCCCGCACTCGTGCGGATGCAGGGCTGCAAAGATCGTTCGTGCCTTTTTGAAAGCAAGTCCTCCGTTCCACTGAGGTTTGGGGTCATACATTTTGATATGTGTCAAGTTATCAGGTATATGGTGTATGAGTGTCCTCATACTGGCCACCACTCCAGCTCCTGTTTTCACCCCCCTCCCCCTCCGAAATGCTCTGCAGGGCCCCTGCTCCGCCCTCGCACAGTGGTCCAGAGTGCAACTGATGCCTCCCACTCAGTGGCATATCATTGAGTGGTGACATCAACTCAATTAGGAACAAGAATGAGAGTAGTGTGTCTTCTGTGACAGAGAGAAATGTCAGTATCTAATTCTTTTGTAATATTTTTAGATGTGACAAAAATGGGCTCAAATAACACACATTCCTTAACTTCATTTTCCTAAAATTAAAAAGTCATCGTCGCAACTCTGAGAGAAGCAGCTTTCGTACAGTTCTTGTTTGTTTGTTTGTCTGTCAGCCTCGTGGTCCAGACATAACAAGCTGTACCTAAAGCTCTTTGTCTTTTTTTGTTTTGCTTGCATCTTTCGTAAACAGGGTGGAAAATGAAAATATGCTGATTCAGCAAATCCCTCAAAGGTCAGCATAGGTGGAGAGAGAAAGAAGCCGCCCGAGCTGCGGGTGCAGGTCTCCTCCTCATTATGCTCAGACTTCAGGATGACGTCTGCGCAGCCTTTTCTCCTCGATAGCTCCTGCTCCTGAATTTCATATCTGCTCCTTCCGCCACATTGATGTAGATTTTGTACTTTTCTTTCTTTTTTCTCTTTAACACTAAAAGTTTTGTGCTCGTTAGCACAGGCTGAAAAGTCCGGGGTCTGTGCGAATGTCTGTAGAAAAGAGACTCCCTGGCAGGTGGTGAAGCATCCAACTGACCAACATGTCCATCCCTGCTGCTTCGCTGTGTGTGAGGCTCCGTTTAAAAAAAACAAACAAAAAAGGCACGTATAGAAAATATACAGTGCACTCACAGAGTCAATGCGATTTCTAATATCACGCGCTGGACTGATTCCTTTGCCGGAGTGTTGTAATGAGTGTGCGATAAGAGGGAAATGTACCGCAACGCAGGCTGTGTGAGAAAGTGGAGGGTTCCAATTATATCCAGGGGGATGCCATTGTTTGGAAAAGCCTCCAGGCAAACAGTGATGCCTGAGGAGGGAAGGAGGGAGTCATATCGGGAGCTCGGGGGGATTCGCTAATCGTGACTGCATCTCAGGAGGACTCCTGCAAACTGATAACTTCTCACCAGCTCTCTGTCACAGATCGCTGTGTATGGGGAGGGGGGCGGTGTGGCGGGGGGGTGGGGGGGGGGGGGGTCATTA
>JAFBJT010106487.1:10877-26955 GCA_016785325.1 Chascanopsetta lugubris
GGGGGGGGGGGGGGGGGGGGGGGGGGGGGGGGGAGTCATTATATGCAACATGGACAGTTTCCACGCAGCAACTGTGACCCTTGTTGAACCCCTGCGAGGAAATCAATATATTGGTCTGCTAATGTGGGCGTTGTAAAACTCCGGTAAGAATCAGCCACGGGACTGGAACGACTCGGGTGAACCATCTCAGCGCAAAAAAAAAAAACAAACCAAAAAAAATAAATAACGCAAAAGCGCGCCGATAAAATTCTCATCTCCGTGTGATTGTTAGTATCTGATATTATCTGTGCAGGGATTTGTGGCTCCGAGTGCTGCTGCCACCGCCGCTGCTGCTGCCGCCGAGGTGGATCCCTGACAGAGTAAACAGGTTGAGATAGAGGAACAATGTCTCCGCTGCCAGTTTCTGTCACAGAGCCGGAGCACATCAGACAGCGGCTGTGCGCCTGAATAGCTTCACTTCACCTGGAAGCCTACACGTTAAAAGAGAGATGCAGCCTTGTGTTGAAAATGTAAATCTCACAAAGTTTTTTTTCTATATTTTTTTTTTTGTTATCTCAGTTGTGGCACTTGAGAGGAGGAATTTCTGAAAGTACAAGTATCACTTGCCAAGACGCAGCGGTTGGTTTGAATACCAATTTCAAACATCTCAACCAGTCACTATAAAGTCTGTGTCCGCTGGTGGAGGAGTGAGACGGGGTTGGAGGTGGTGGTTGCAGAGAGTATCATAAAGAATCCAGATATTCAAGGAGCATGAAAATAAAATAAAAAAAACAATTGAATCACTAAAGCCATTCGTGATTAGGAAATACAGTTCTTGGTAAAGAAAAAAAAAATTCTGAGCCTCAAGGCAGGAGGTTGTTCATAGTTAAAGATGTAAAGTTTAAAACATACTGATTGTTTTCTTTCCAAAGTGACGTCACGACAACGAGGAGGAAAACACGAAGGGGTTACATTCACACCACAGTGCGTGGGGATGGGAATCAGGTGCGGACGCAGACACAGGTGACACAGATGAGGGATAACGAGGAGCGGAGACGAGAGGAAGAAGACGTCACACACACACACACACACACACACACACACAAGGATCAGGGCTTCACAATAAGACAAACATGAGGGAACCAAAATAACGGGACATGACACCGTGCTGGTGGACGACTCAGGAACTTTTGATTGAAGTGTTAAGACATGACGCCCGTTCGGCTCCGTTTTCAAGTGGTATAAAATGCGTTGTTGTGGATCGATCGTACAACCGGAGAGAACGTCACAACAATACGTTTCTAACCCTGAACACACAGGATGGGTTGGGATCTAAATGGGCGAACATGTACCAAAGGTGGCGGGGAAAGATCGAGGCCAGCGAACGGATCTCTGTGAGGACTATGTCAAACAGAACACAACAACACTCAGTCAGACGTGAATAATTATAAGGAATAATGTTGACACACACAAACATACACACTCACACACACACACACACACACACACACACACACACACGTCAGAGTGAATTTAACATCCAGGCAACAATAGCTCCTCTAAATTCCGCCTGCGTCGGCACTTGGATCCATCTGGAGTTGCCAGTTAGTACAGGCTTGAAACCCCGACCCCTCCGATGATGGGATGTGATGCCCCCTGTCTCCCCATGGAGGTGCTCACGTGACCCCTGCCGAGTGAATGCTGGCCGAAAATCAATGGAGAAGTTTGGCCTCAGTCGTCCGTCCCCCCACCCCCCCCCCCCCCTTTTTCCTGTGGTGAAGCGTCTCCATCCTGATGGAACTGGTCCGTTCCAGTGCCCCCAATCCAGAGGGCAGGAGGGGGGTGGGGGAGTGGGTGGTGGGTGGGTGGGGGGGAGTGGGGAGTGGGTGGGTGGGTGGGGGGGGGGGTGTCACCAACTGGTCCCACGAGCATCCGAACGATATGAGTCACATGTTGTGGCCTTTTTGGACCGAGGTGTCTGACGGCGCCGTCCATCACATCATCAAAACGCCAAATAGATCAAAAGGTCGGGCAGGACTTGGGGAATGAGCTGTCGGCCAGACGCTGTTCTTTGTTTACTGTGAAACTCTCTCCAGACGTCTGAAAGAGAGCTAACGTTTCCCTCTCGTCCGCCAGGTGGCCAACCTCCTGCGGCTCTTCCAGATCCCGCAGATCAGCTACGCCTCCACCAGCGCCAAGCTCAGTGATAAGACGCGCTACGACTACTTCGCCCGCACCGTGCCGCCCGACTTCTACCAGGCCAAAGCCATGGCCGAGATCCTGCGCTACTTCAACTGGACGTACGTCTCCACGGTGGCCTCGGAGGGCGACTACGGCGAGACGGGCATCGACGCCTTCCAGCAGGAGGCCCGCACGCGGCAGATCTGCATCGCCACCTCGGCCAAGGTGAGCCGCTCCATGAACCGGCAGGGCTACGAGAACGTGATCCGCGCCCTGCAGCAGAAGTCCAACGCCAGGGTGGTCATCCTGTTCACCCGCAGCGAGGACGCGCGCGAGCTGCTGGTGGCGGCGGCGCGCATGAACGTCACCTTCAGCTGGGTGGCCAGCGACGGCTGGGGGGCGCAGGAGAGCGTGGTGCGCAACAGCGAGAGCGCGGCCGACGGGGCCTTCACCATCGAGCTGGCGTCCTACACCATCCGAGAGTTCGAGGACTACTTCACCAAGCTCAACCCCTACACCAACACCAGGAACCCGTGGTTCAAAGAGTTCTGGGAGCACCGCTTCAGCTGCAGCCTCCAGGACCACGGCTGCAGTGAGCGCAGCCTGCGGGACGGGACCTTCGAGCAGGAGTCCAAGATCATGTTCGTGGTGAACGCCGTGTACGCCATGGCCTACGCCCTGCACAACATGAGGCAAGCGGTGTGCTCCAACACCTCCAAGGTGTGCGACGCCATGAAGCCCGGGAACGGCAAGAGGTTCTACAAGGAGTTCATCCTGAAGACCAAGTTCGAAGGTAGGAGCGGGAGTCAACACGTGCAAACGTTGGTGTTTTGATGCGCCTTGTTGCTTTGTGCCTCTGAGTTGATTATTTTTTTTTTTTTTTTTTAAATAGCCAGGGATTAAGGATTCAATCAAATCTGATTCATTGGGTTTAATGCGATGCAAATGTGGGTGAGGGATAAATGCGGCGCTGGATGAAGACTTCAGATGCACCTTGCCGTCAAAGGGGTTTTGTAATTATTCATTCACCAAAATCATCCTGGGTAATAAGTGCGAGAGGAACCTCTCCCTGGTACATGACTCATGACATGACTATCCACATTCAGTTGATCTGAAATATAAACTATGAAACACTATGTTCCAGACTTTACAGTCAAATTGATATATTTTTCATTATTAATTAAAGGTGCAGTGTGTGAGATTTTGGTTTTTATCTGTAAAAACATTACAAAACCATTACATGCCGACATTTTTATGAATTTCATTCATCTGGATGTTTCATTTTTTCCCATTACCCTGAAATGAGCCCGCAGGTCCTTTCTAGGGGGGGCTGCCATATTTTCCCAGAAGCCCCAGTGTGAACGTACTAAACATCTTTTGAGTTTTAATGACAACGCAGGTCGACCATAATTTCCCCTGCATGCTCAGAAGGGTGAGGCTGAGGAGATGGATACGACTTGCAGCTTCGCCACTAGATGTCCCCGAATATTACACACTGCACCTTTAACCAAAAACGCCCCATATGTAATCACAGTGTTATAAGAGAGCGAGGACGATGACTGAATATCCACATTCAGTTGATCCGAAACATGAAATATGAAACGCTGTGTAACAGGCTTTACGGCAAAATGTATCTATTTTTAAATGATTGATCAAAACGGCGCGAGTGTACGGAACTATTAGTGGTATATGACGGTTTTAATTCACATGAACTCTTCAGAACGATACATTACAAATATGAATGCCCTATATATCGCCCACCCCGATTCCTCGGCGGCGCTTGTAGCTGATGGCGGCCCCCTGAATGTTAACGTCGCCGTGTCTCCGCCCCCCCTCCAGCTCCGTTCCGACCGGCGGACACCGAGAACATGGTGCGCTTCAACCCGGTGGGCGACAGCATCAGCCGCTACAACATCTTCCACTACCACAAGGAGGACGGCAAGTTCGTCTACCGGAAGGTGGGCTACTGGGACCACCACCTGACCCTCAACAGCTCGCTGGTGCAGTGGCGCGGCCCGGCGCCGCCCACCTCCCAGTGCAGCGACCCCTGCAGGAAGAACGAGGTGAAGAGCATGCAGCCCGGCGACGTGTGCTGCTGGATCTGCATCCCCTGCCAGGCCTACCAGTACCTGCAGGACGAGTTCACCTGCGCCGACTGCCGGTACGGCCAGTGGCCCCTGGACAACCTGACGGGCTGCCACGACCTGCCCGAGGACTACATCCGCTGGGAGGACGCCTGGGCCATCGGGCCCGTCACCATCTCCTGCCTGGGCATCCTGAGCACGCTGTCGGTGGTCGGGCTCTTCTTCAAGCACAACGACACGCCGGTGGTCAAGGCGAGCGGGCGCGAGCTCTCCTACATCCTGCTGCTGGGCGTGTTGATGTGCTACAGCATGACCTTCATCTACATCTCCAAGCCCTCCACCTTCGTGTGCACGCTGCGCCGCCTGGGCCTGGGCACCTCGTTCGCCGTGTGCTACTCGGCGCTGCTCACCAAGACCAACCGCATCGCGCGCATCTTCAGCGGCGTGAAGGACGGCGCGCAGCGGCCGCGCTCCATCAGCCCCCCCCCTCAAGTGCGTGTCCCTCACCTACAACTGCGTCCTCATCATCCTGTGCACGGTCTACGCCTTCAAGACCCGCAAGTGCCCCGAGAACTTCAACGAGGCCAAGTTCATCGGGTTCACCATGTACACCACCTGCATCATCTGGCTCGCCTTCCAGCCCATCTTCTACGTCACCGCCAGCGACTACAGGGTAACTATGTCCGCCGAAACGAGTAGATTGATAATTCATGCCCGCAGAGGCGGCGGTGCCGCCGGCCCAGCGCTGTGGAATAATGTAAACAAGGTTTATAAATGACTTTCCCATGTGTGTTAAAGAAGAAGAAGGTGTCACTTCCTCATTCCATTTGATCACCGTCACCCAGGCTCATGAAAGACAGACTCCTTCGTTTCATGTGGGTTGAGAGATCTTTCGAGGAGAGAACAAAGATTCGGGAGACGGACGAGGCCTCAAAAATGCTGATGGCAATAATTAATGAATGTCAGGCCGACTGACTGAATCGCGGCGTCGCTAAATGTTTCAGGGAATTTAATGTTTAAAAGCCTGAAACATTTGAATTGATATCGGGACCTGCGGTGCGAGTGAGCGAGGAGACGGAGGACGAGGAGGAGGAAATGTGACACAACTGCTTTTACGCACAAAGGGAGAGTTTCACAGGTCCTCACGTCATAGATGGATAAATGTAACCCGCTTCACCACACGTGACAACGGCTTTAACGATGAATATGCAAAGCTGTGACCGGACTCATTAACAAGGCAGCAGCAGCAGCAGCAGCAGCAGCAGCAGCAGCAGCGGCGGCGGCAGCAGCAGCAGCATGAGAATTAGTATGTATTCATAGCTGCGAGGATGAATGAATCTACTTTTGCGTGCGGTCCAAAGTACGAGGAAACCAAACATCAGGCGTAAAGCTGACAGAGCGTGTAAGTTGTGAGCGACGGTGCCGTGGGCCAACTCACTGCTACGGCCGTTTTTTTTTGCAACGGGGCGTTTGTTGCGCAAACAGATGGGGGTTTGGGGGGGGGGGGGGCAATAGGGGGGGTGGTCATCCAAGATCACATGAGCTTTGTATCATGGTGAAGTACCTCAGGCTTTTTTGTGTCTGGAGTGATCAGTTCTCCTGCGGCCTCGCGGTGGGGGAGGTGGTGCATTCTGGGTCTGAGGGAATAAGAGGGTTCAAAGAAACATTTAAAGGTACAGTGTGTGAGATTTGGTGATATCTACAGGTGAAGTAGGGGTAGGGTTATTCTTGTAGCCATCGCCTCACCCCTCCCATTCCAAGCGTGCAGGAGAACCTACAGTATGGTGGCCCTAGGTTGACATTATTGCTCAAAAGATGTTTAGTGCGTCCACTCAGGGCTATTGTAAAAAAGATGGCTGCCCCCCATAGGGAGGACCCCCCACCTGAAGTGAATATATGTATGTATATATATATATATATATATATATATATATATATAGATATCAGACTCGGGATGTGAAAAAAAAAAGCTGCGATTCCATGTATTCAAATTCAAACGGATGAAAGCTACAATGATACCAAGTCAATATTAAAAAACCAATCATGGCTCCGAGATGGGAAAGACAGTAAAAGTATAAGGCCTGAAATAAAGTGGGAAGCGTAACCTCATTCTCTCTGGTAAAGTAAGAACACAGCAGGCTTCACACGGCGCCGCAGCACGTCTGCTCCCTGCTTACTCGTTATTTGTGTGAATGGGAAATAGCTGCTAGAGAGACATTTAGCGGCAGGGAGAGATAAGACGCCGCAGACTTGAGGACAATCGAGGAGATATTGGCTGCGCTCCTGCTGGTGTGTGTGTGTGTGTGTGTGTGTGTGTGTGTGTGTGTGTGTGTGTGTGTTTTATTTATTTATTTTTGAAGTTAAAAACATGCGAGCGCTCCTCAGTGATCTGCCGCGCCGCCGCAGTGCCCCGTGTTTAGGAGGGATTTCACTTCATGCTGCGCTTCTGCAAATAGAAGTTCCTGGACTGCAGGGCTGACCGGTGGGCTGGGGAGTTGGAGGATGACCCCAGCAGTCAGCTCACATTAGCAGATGAAATATGACTAACCAGACCCTGACTCTCCACGACGACCAGCTGTGCTTCATACCCCCACAATTCTATTCTCCCTCTCCCTCTTTGTCTTCCTCCGCACACTCCAATATATATATAAATATACACATATATATATATATATATATATATATATATATGTATATGTATATAGAGAGAGAGAGAGAGAGAGAGAGAGAGAGAGAGAGAGAGAGAGAGAGAGAGATTCTGACAGTGCACCGTTAAAATCCTATCCACCCGTGAATAAATGCATGAAAGGTCGTAAAATATCTTTTAAGACTCCGAAAATTCAATATTTGCAAAGAGAGCTACAGACTAGAGAGTTGTTTTAGTGTCTGTTTTACAGTTTTAGCAGCTCATTGTTTTTTTTTAATTATTTTTTTGTTCATCACTTTTTGTTCTCTGATCCTTTTCAGCCGCAACAGATGGTGAGAAAGATCATAGTCAGCCGCACAGCACCAAACTCCAGATACCGAGGAGTCAAAGTTGGACCAACATTTTCACTAGTTGCTGCGAAAACTCTCAAAAATAAATGCTAATTCTTGCAGCAAATCTGTAACAAGTAAACAAGTCGATTTCTTTGACTAAAAAAAACTGAAAAAGTCAGGATTTAAAAGTTGGTGTTGTGTTTACAGTGAGTCCCTGCTGCTCTCCAACCACCAGATTATAATTATCCGTGTTCATCCTTAAAAAACAAACTAAAAAACACATCTTCAATGACTTGATTAAATTTGATCGAAATAAAAACATGTTCAAATGTAACAGCTGACATTAGTTATTCGTGTATGTATGTTTTTATATACTTGAATACAAACTTTGCGACTCATCAAGATCAAAACATGACAAATGCCCTTTTCTTAAAGGTTCAGTGTGTAAGGTTTTGGTGAAATTATTTTCCTTCATTATTCAGAGATGAAAATATAGAATAATTATACAGTGCTAATGTTTACGAGTCAATAATCACCAAAGGTAAACATTTTCATTACCTTTGAATCCGTCTGTTAAAAACCACGTTGAGCCGCTAACGACAGACAAGCTAAAGGCTCAAGAGTGAATGGATGCAACATGCAACTTTACCTCCAGATGTGCCCAAATCTTACAAACTGCACCTTTAAGATATTGTAAAATAATATTCCCATATTTGATTATTCATTATTGAAGTTACGATAACTCGCGTATGCATTTTCGTTGATGCAAAAAATAGGTGTTATCATAACATGAATCTTCAACATGTGCTTCACTCAGCAAGAGAATAAGGATCTTAATTAGATGGTTCAGATGTTTTATGATTAACCCACTGATGATTCTTCTAGTGGTAATATTAATTCATCCAGATGTGGGAGTGGCCAGTGGAGGAGATGATAGAACTGTGAACTGCTTTCATGAAAACAAAGCTACAGGTGTGTGTGTGTGTGTGTGTGCGTGCGCGTGTGTGTGTGTGTGTGTGCGTGGGTGGGTGTGTGTGTGTGTGCAAGAGGCCTTTGAAGAGTCCTTATCAAAGCTCTTAGAGCGCGGAAGGGAAAAACAGTCGGACACATTCATCACCGCCCACTCGTGTGTCCTCGCAGGTGCAGACCACCACCATGTGCATCTCCGTCAGTCTGAGCGGCTCGGTGGTCCTGGGCTGCCTCTTCGCGCCAAAGGTCCACATCATCCTGTTCCAGCCGCAGAAGAACGTGACCACGCTGCGAGTCACCACCAACCGCTTCAGTGCCACGGTGTCTGCGTCTGCCTCGGCCCCCAGCTCCAGCTACTCTAAAGGTACCGGCTCCCGCTGCCCCCTCCCACTCCCCACTCCCCTCTCCCCTCACCCCTCGATGACGAAGCAAGATTTTTCAACTTCTCCAAATTATTTAAAGGTGCAGTGTGGTAAGGTTTGGTGACATCTAATGGTGAGGTTCCATGGTGTGTCCATCACCTCACCTTGACCCTGCCGAACATGCAGGAGAACCCATGGTAGCCCTCATTAAAACTCAAAAGATAGTTGGTATGTCCACTCTGGGCCAGTGTAAAAAAAAAAATGGCGGCCCCCATAGAGAGGACCCGCTTCTCATGTAAATATACGTCGATGGGTTCATTTTAGGGAAATGGGAACAAAAATACATTTAAGTAATCATGAAAATGTCGGTATGTCGGTAATTGTTTTATAGTCTTTTTTCTATCAATCGGAAAAAAAATTAACACAATTTTAGACACTGCTTTATTGAAAATATGGTGCAAAAAAATTTGCATTACAGAAATCGTACAAATCCTCTTCAAAATAAAAGCACAGGATTTTTTTCTTGATTTTTTCCCCCCAGTAAATACACGCGACCCACTGAAAACAGGTTCAAGACCCACCAGTAGAGAATCATTGACATAGAGGACGTAATCTTCCTTCCTACGATAACCTCAAATTAAATCAATTGAATGAAAAGTAAACACCAGTGTACGTTTGTACTTCCTCTGATGATGCAAGTTATTTTCCTCCCAATCTTACGCTGCGCCCTGACTCTTTAGTTTCCATATAATGCCGTCTCAGTGCAATCAACATGAGAATTGCACCCACTTGTAATATCATGTGCCCTGTAAAACATCTCGTGGTTGGAGCCGCGCAGTGTTGCCACATGTGGCTGCAGTTTTTTTTAAACCTCATAATATTTAATGAAAACATAAATCTAAGCAATGAAACGTGAAAATGGAAACTTGACAATATCAAAAGTTCTTCTCCGCTCATTTCTCTGGTTTTGCATCAGCCTGCCCAAGCAATTAAAATCCAGCCATTATTTTCCCTTTCATGGCAGATAAGTCCAAGTTTTATCTATAGCTTATTAAGACACTGGCAAATAATTCACAATCTTCTTGAATAAACACAGAGGAGTTTAGGAAGTGCACCGCTTCCCCCCCCCTCCCCCCCCCCGTGCGAGACAGAGCTGAACAGCTTCATACACATGGAGAGTAATTAAAAGGCTTAAACAATGTATTTACCCAACCAGTCTGCACACAGACTGAAGAGGTTCCCATTGTCTGAAGTTGAACATTGGGATCAACAAAGAGAGACACAACTTCAGGAAAACTTATCACAACATTCTAATTGGAAATAATTCATCCCAATGAAAGAAGTCCTGCATTCCAGATTTTACTTAAAGGTGCAGTGCGTAAGATTTGGTGACATCGAGTGGTGAAGTTGCTTCTGAGCGTGCAGGAGAATCTATAGTAGCTCTCAGTTGTCATGGAAACACAAAAGCTGCTACTGTAAAAACATGGCTGCCCCCATGGGGAGGACCCACTCCTTGTAAATATACATTAATGGGCTCATTTAGGGGTAATACGAAAAACACAATACATTTAGGTGATTATAAATTCATGAAAATGTCAGTATGTACAGTAATGGTTTTGTAATATTTCAGAATTGACAAAAATGGTCAAGATCTTATACACTGCACCTTTAAGAGTTCAAATGTACCTTTTAGAATTGTAAAATACAGGCCCCAAAAATATTTACTTATATACATTATAATCATTTTTATTATGACTCCTGTAATTATTTATTATCATAAAAGTCATTTTGAAAAATGATGATTGAGACAGAAAAGGATAACGTTCCTCCACTACATGTCAAGTATGTTGGAAGTAGTGACATCTAATGGTGAGGTTGCATCATGCAACTGAATGGCACAGACCCCACTCTTCCCTTTGAAGTGTTACATCATCATTGAACTTGAAAAACATGTTTAGTTTGTCCTTTATGGGCTACTGTGAGAAAACATGGTGTCCTACATACTAAGCAGGACCTGCTCTTTTTGCATTCACATAAGACTGATTCTAGAGTTATAAACACACTTTGGTATCTATACACATAAAACTGTAAATAGAATTATTTCATTGTGAATGAAAGCCAACAGAAATGGAGGACATTTCACGGACAGCTTTGAATGAAGATGAATGTCAGTAAAAGTGAAGCCAGCCCCCTGGTGGCTGTCTGCAGTACAGGTCGTAAACCTTGCTGTTTTCCTCACATTGAGAGATCCACCTTCCTCAGAAGTCTCGTATTTAAAGCCTCCATGTGACTGACCACTGATTTCGCTCCCAGCCTTTATATCTGTGCCTCACAGTTCTGTCTCAGAAGTTCCAAAAAACAACACAAAACCAAAAACAACCCCCTCTCTCCTGGCTAACGCCACCGTCTCTCTTCCCCCCAGGATCGGCCTCTAACTACGTGCCAGCCGTTTGCAACGGGCGCGAGGTGGTGGACTCCACAACATCGTCTTTGTGAGAAAACAAAAAAATAAAGAAAAAACCCCAGCGTCCTCCTCTCTGAGCTCGGGGGAGCGTCCCACCATCAGTCATCCCCCTCATCAAACAGGCCTGAGTACGACGGAGCCTCGGCTCCTTCCAACCATGCTCCAGAGAGATAACTCTGTCTGTGTAGTGGGGCGGGGGCAGGGGCAAGGGCGGGGCGGGGCGGGGCAGGGGTGGGTGTGGGGGTCGGGGGTGACTGACGCTGACAGACTGTGAGAGCTCCATGAAGTTCCTGCAGTGTGTATGAAGGCTGTGATCTCTTTGGTTTACAGGTAGATGTGACTCCATGCACCGTGCCTTGTCCTGCAGAGTCGTGTTGTCAAATGGGTGGTTTGTGATGAAGCAGTTGGTGTAACACAAAACAAATGGCCTCTTCTTCTTCTTCTTCTTCTTCTTCTCATCTCGTCCTTAGAGTGCTGTGAATCTATTCAGATGTTTTAGACACTTTGACGAAGAAAAAAACAACTAATTGCTATGAAGTACATTTCAGTTTAAAACAAAATGTGTGACTCATTTTAGTGAACGTGATGAAAAAGAAATAGACAACTAGACAATATAAAGGACATGTTATAACGTAGACGGGTGAAACATGTTGTGTGCTTTCTTTGTAATTTATGTAAATAATTTTTTTTGATATGAAATGATTAAATATTGCAGTGTTTGGGATCAAATTTTAAACACCGTTTAACATTAGTGCAGCTATTTAGGTTACTCTGGGTTGTCTGTGGTTTGATTCATAAGATTACCGGCTCTAATTCTAAATGTATGTGTTTTAAAGGTACAGTGTGCAGGTTTTAGTGATATCGGGAGATCAGTTTGAAAGGTGCAGTTGAGTCACCTCACCCATGCTGGATAGAACATATGGCCTTCAGTGACCCCTAAGCTTAATTTGTCCATTTTGGGCTACTAGGAAACATGATGCAACATGGCCGCCTCCATAGAGAGGAAATATTCTCATTCTGATGAATACGGTTATTGTTCATTCACAAAAGCATCACACTTATTGTTTCATATTCTGTTTGCCAATAGTGGAAATAAATCCATCTAAATCTTACGCACTGGACCTTTAAAAAAAAAAAAAAAAGCGAAGAATCTGAGAAGTTGTTGGGACACGTTTTGTCAACAAGTGCAGCATGACATGTTATTCTAATACCAAAATTGTATTTTGGTGCTGAGATCTCTAAAACTAATAATAATGGACTTAGTGGAGCATGTCAACTTATAGATGTACAGTACTTTTCAGAAGTATTGGACCTCACCTTTTATACTGATTGGCGTTTCCTGAGATTAAATTGCAAAAACCAACTGTACAGAACCCACTTCCTGTGTTGTCTGGTTTGTTGACTATACATCAGACTTCAAAATAAAAGACCCTGTGAAAATGTTTGACTGTTAAAGCGGAAAATACGGGGTGCTCTTCCGAGGCATTCGGCTGTTTATCACCCTCCCCTTCTGACCAATAAAGTGAGCTGATGTCACTTTGATGGTCAGAGTCTGACACATTCTGCGACTTGAGTACTTCATGCATCAGCTGGGAGCAGCTGACCAATCACAAGAGACTAGAACTTTCTTGTGAGGGAGGGGCCGGAGCAGTAAGAGGAAACTACACTAGTGACTCTAAATAAAGAGATTGAGCCTGAAAGAAAAAAAGAGGGGTGTGCGGGTAAACAAAGAACATTTAATTTATAAAAGTAAACATCTAACATTGGACCGTCCACTATTCGGTTGTTTTGGCTCCCTCTGGATTTGAAGGCTTCCTTTTGAGAGGGATGATATATATCCCGTTCTTGGCCTCTTTTAGTCTCCACCACCGGCCCAACCTGAGCAGACAGACAGAAACAGACACTGAGGATCAGGCAGACAAGACAAATGTATAGAATGAGCCATTAACATCTCACTTTACACACGGGTCAAAACACCCTCTAACACCAGCGTGTTAGAGGGTGTTTTGCGCAATGTGAACGTGCCAAGTCGTCATTCGCACCCGGGAATCAAAATGACTGCAATGGGTTTGAAATGGGCTCAGCCCTGATCAGAATCTGATGTGAAAGCAAGACACGGGTGAATGTGGAATGTGGCGTTTAAGACTTAGTCATTTCATCCCTCGTCAGGACGCAACACTGATGTTGAAGCCATTCACTGACCTTTGGGTTTGAAAGAGTGAGGGACGTACAAGATACAGAACTGTAGCACTTTTACTGATCCGCATCTTTGTCGTTATTATTCTATTCTCTACTTCCTGTTTTTTTTTTCTTCTTTCCGACGCATTCGTGACCCCAGACTTGACGCAGCAGTAAAGTAAGACACCATGAGGCCGGCTTGCTGCTGACGGCGTGAAGGGTCCCCCCCCCTTCTCTCTGGCGGGTTCACCTAGGTGAAAATTAAAAGGTGAACCCACTACCTTCAGCGTGGGAGAGGCAATTGAGCAGCCGGATCGCCCTTTTCCCCCCATCTCCCGTCTATCTCCCTCACAGCTTCCAAGCCCCGCCTCCGTCTCCCACTCTGGGCACAGTGCCCCCCCCCCCACCCTCCCCCACACTCACTCACACATCTCCTACAAAGAGACACAAGACCGGCCAGAACAGAGCTGGTTCATAAAAAGAAAAGCAATGAGAGGGAGACTCTGAGGTTGTGAGTGTGGGATGAGCAGCAGAGTAGCGTCTGGTCCACACCAGCTGCCTGCACAGCAGGGGGCTGCAGCCGCCACATCTCCACCCTGCGTTGATGGTCATTCAATTTGGCTGAAGGTTCAGCAGCTCCTGGTATGATCCTTGTATCTAATTGAATGACAGTATGTCTACATGCGCCCAATCTCCCCCTCGGGGATCAATAAGGTTCTCGACCTTTTTTCGAGTCGCAGCCCTCCAGAGGAGAGCGTGGCTGGAGGGGGCGGCGATGGCAGCGCACAGCGGGGGCGCGCATCCCAACTCAGATCACACAGCTTGGATCAGATCAGGCCGAGAGGCTGAGACCAGCCGGTCAGTTATCTGCATCGTAAAGTCATTTCACCCCGTGGTTTGCCGCTGGTGCAGGGGTAAATATTTCAGTACCGAGAAAAAAATAATAATGCGGTTGACAAAGAATTTGATCTTATATATATTATAAGTATATAAGTATAAGTATATCATAAATATTTTTTATTCTGATTGAAATCGTCCGGATGAGGCCATTTAGACATGAGACATGAGGCAGGGGATATTGGGTTGGCTGCGAAATGGATTTCACCATTAAATGACACTGAATCATCAAATATCAACCACCTGTAGTTGACATATGAATTCAGCAGGGAATCAACTGTTCATTCAGACTTTCAGGGCTTTCAGGTTTGTGTCAGAGTAAGAGTGCTGGTGGATGAGTGTGCTCTTCTGAATCCATTCTAATATGTAATCCTCAGGTTCGGGTGCAGCCTGGAGTCTGGCCTGAGGAGACGGGCTGTTGGAATTCTGATTACAGAGGGAAATTACATCTCACTTTATCCTCCAGGTTAAGTTCCGACTGTCCACTCCGGTTTTGTTCACAGTGCTTTTCTTATCTTACAGCGGCGGGGAAAGTGCCCAGAAAGAGCAAAATCTGCAAATCAAATTTAAAAATGCTGAAGTCATTTACATCAGATATAGAGGTCCAGTATGTAACATCTAAGTGAATGTATTCCCCTCACGATTGTAGAAAGTAGCAGAAAAAAGTAAATATACTAATGTATTTACTCGAGTGTATTATCACATGTATGTATAAATTGCTGTTTTCATCAACCTAGAATGAACCTTTTCTTTGGGATGAGTCTTTTTCTCTGTGGAGGCCTTCATGCTGCACCACCACGCTTTTACAGTCGACCAGAGAAGACAAATGAAAGGCCTTTTAGGTTTTAATAACCGAGGGGCTGCCTTTGGTTCTCTCACACACTTTGAGAGGGAAGGGGGAAGATTGATACTCGGGGTACTTAGCAGCAACATGCAACTTCACCACTAGATGTCAATAAATTCTACACACTGTGGGATTGAGGTCAGATTTGTGCAGAAGTGTCATAACAGTGACTGATAACATTC
Source organism: Chascanopsetta lugubris (assembly GCA_016785325.1). NCBI lineage: Eukaryota > Metazoa > Chordata > Actinopteri > Pleuronectiformes > Bothidae > Chascanopsetta > Chascanopsetta lugubris. The sequence continues at coordinate 25,997 of JAFBJT010106487.1, forward strand.
AAAGTAAAGAGGCAGGTGGAGTTCCAGGAAAAGTACTAACACTTGTAAAAATGTGTTTGCTTGTTAGTCATACTACAGGGAAAGTGTTAAAGGTGCAGTATGCGCAGGTCAATGTTGACGCCTCTTCCCCTGCCCAGTAATAATTTTTAAAACGTGGGTGTGCGTGTCATGGACTGTGAGCTACGCTTTGGTCGAAATGTTGCATTTGTAGAAGAGCAAGCAAGCTCAGCAAGCTAATTGGGCAAACCACTGGTTCAAGTGTTGTGGCCCAGATACATCCCATACAAAGCAAAACAAAACAAAATGACAAAATGCAGAGAGCAGCGTCTGTGCAGATCAACACACCACCACACAATTCTAGTGGCTAATTCAAAAATTACCCAAAGAGATAATTGTTTTCCTCCTGTCTCCAGTCAGTACAACTGCTGGCATTGATCAACACTGCCACCCAGTGGACATCTCCTTCGCTGAACATGATTCTGGAATAACAATACTTAACTGCCAGCAACCCCAGACGAGTGTACAGTTTCTATGGAGACGTGCCCGGTAAGTTCAGTTACCTGTGCTCCTGTCCGACTCCTGCCACCAAGAACTGACCGGCGCTGGAAAACTTCAGACTGTTGATGAAACCGGACTGAAAACGAGAGGAAATCGAGAAACATTTGACGATATTCGATTTAGTTGAATATGATTGTTTTGACTAAAGCGTGTCAAGAGCTTACCACAGGTACTGTGAATAAACGCTCCAGCCCACGGTAATTCTGGTTACACTTCCAGAGCTGCACCTCTGAATTGTGGGAACCTGTACAAACAGAATATGAATACATGAAAATAACAAAAATAAATAAACATTGACATCAATAATTCAACTTAGCTATATATATATAAATATATATATATAAATATATATATATATATAGTCCCCATTTCTACATATGCAGGAAATTAAATAAAAATGA
>JAFBJT010106487.1:27014-40016 GCA_016785325.1 Chascanopsetta lugubris
ATATATATATAATATATTGTCCCCATTTCTACATATGCAGGAAATTAAATAAAAATGATCAATAGCAATCATTGAGAAAAATCAAAGCTAAAAGTGCAGCGTGTACGATTTGTCATTATATTAAAAACAATTACATACTGACATTTTCATGAATTCATAATCACCTAAATATCTTATTTATTCTCCATTACCCTTAAATCAGCCAATTATTGTATATATATCATAAATGATGATGGGCTCCTCTCTACGGGGGGCCACCATGTTTTTATAGTAGTAAAAGTGAACGTACTAAACATCTTCTGAGTTTTAATGACAACTGAAGTCGACCATAGCTTCTCCTGCATGTTCAGAAGGATGAGGTTGAGGTGATGGATACAACATGCAACTTCACCACTAGATGTCACCAAATCTTACACACTGCACCTTTAACTGAAAACGCCAAGAACATTTTAATGTTTTTATTATCGAGCTCTTGCAGAGGACTCTCACAGCCAGAGGCACCTGTGGCGACAGTATCCGAGTTCTGAAGCGCTGCCACCGAGGCGACCCAATGTGGCTGCTCCAGCCCCGCGTCACCATGGCAACCGTGTGCCTCCCTGACGGTACTCAGAGGCTTCTTCTTGTTGACACTCCAAACAGAAACGGAGCTGAGGTCATGCAGAAAATCGAGAGAGGGAGATGTGAGCGAATCTGCGAGCATGGTGCGATCATGGAAAAATGAAACCACGACTCGTGTCTCACCCATCGTCTGCTCCTGTGATCATGAACTCCTCGTTTATGAGCTGGACGCAGTCGATTGATCCTCTGTGGGGGTGTTGAAATTACAATGATGTCATATTTCACAGGGGTGTCAGAAGTGTCGGATTGCCTCAAACGACCGAAGCAGAGTGGGTCATTGATATGGGGGAGGAGGGTAAATCAACACCATAAATAAGGCAGTCGCTCGCGAATCTGCAGAAACGTAACGAATCTGCAATTCAGACAGTGATACAAATGTCCACAGCGTTGCATCACAATACAGGATGATGAAACTGTGAACCCAGCATGCCGTCTCTGCCGCCAGCGTGGCCAACTGAGCTCTCATTACTTCCAGCGGGAACGAATCTTTTCAAGGCTGTTTCTGTATCAGCTCGGAGAAAATACTCAATTATTAAAGAAATATTTTGACGCTTGGAAAGAAACATGCAGATATTTTGTTGGAGAAAAGTAATCTGATATACTTGGGGAAATATTAAGAGGGTGGGGCCTTTGGGGCCTTGGCAGAGGTATGTGCGTAGTTGCCGCTGGGGTACGTGAAATGACTACACCTAGTAAATGCTCAATTATAGTTATGCGACACACTTCACCTGGTCTGATTGGACAGACGCTAAACTAGCCGGATGCGATAGCGACGGTCCTTGGTGGTCTCGGTTAACTTGACACAGAAAGACAAGGGGACTCACTGGTGTCCGTGGAAGACGAGCTGAGCCTCCTCCGCTATCTTCCACACCCTCAAGGTGCGGTCCCGTCCCCCCGAGGTCACACAGCGTTCGCGGCTCAAACAGTCCAGTCCGGTGATTGCGTCCTGGTGCCCAAAGCTACAGGGAGAGAGTCACAATCACGGTTACACCGACACATTCAAGAGGAATGCACGTGTGAGTGGTGTGTTGGATGAATTATCGCCTGATCGGCTACTCACAGGGTCTCCACGTATGCGTTCTCATCCACGTTCCACACCTTGACCGAGCGGTCATGAGATGCACTGTAGAGGTCGTGAGTTCCCCTCCTGAAAGACAGACCCTTCAAAGGGAAGGACACTTTACATTAGTCACAGACAGACTTCAGACTGGTGAAGATTTAAAGGTAGAAGTATATAAACAATAGAGAGGTGAGGGAGGCAGAAGGATGAACTCACAGATACTGGGCCTTTGTGTCCTGTGAATTTGTAAAGGTGTTTACAGCTCTCTGCTTCCCAAATCATGATCAGATTGTTCATGTCTCCAGTCGCCTAGTGAGATATGGGGAGGGTTGGTAGCATTGATAAAAAAAATGCAGCAACACTGTCTTGGTGTAATTTTCTAAACGGTGATAAAGGACAGCTACTCACCAAGTATTTTCCATCTGATGATATGGCCATGCACAGGATGTGAGCCGTGTGTCCGACATGTCGAGCCTCGGTGCCTTTCCTTCCACCCGGTACCGTGCGCAGTTTCTTCCCACTCTCAACATCCCCTTCAAACACATGAAAGAAAAGAATCACGTCAGACCACAGGAACACATGGAGAGTTTTGACAACTTCGGACGACTGCATTGTGCACTCACACTTGATGATGGAGCAGTCTTTGGCAGCAGAGAAGATGCACTTATCATCGGGGGAAATGACCAGACATGTGATTGGAAGCTTGTGTCCTCGTAACACCCTGATCTCTGAAGCATCTGGTTGTATGAGCTGAAGGAAAGATAGGAAACCACTTACAGGATGTTTTTACACATTTAAGAACTGTCTTAGAAAGATTAAACCTCTCATACTGACATCTTTGGCGATGAGTCGTTGAAGTTTTCCTTTCTGCTCAAGCTGTAGAGTTGGAAACACAAAGGGAAGTGAGAAACATCACTGCCACACACTCTTCATGGGTCATACAAGATGTTAGTGAGGGATAACCTTTAGATAAGTGAATACTTGGAGTTGACCAATAATGTTTTTATCAGGTCTGATACCAATTACCCACAGTTATTGTAGGTAATAACAAAAAATGAAAATCTTTCTGTTAGTTGCACACATTTTAATGGATGGACTTGATCAGTTATAGTTATATGGGCAAATTGTTCTTTTTTATTTTTATATTATGGACATCCGGCAAACTGCACCATAAGCAGAAATCATATAAAAAGTGACATTCACTGTGGTATCAGGCGATGTGATGGTTTCCATATCAACCAGCCCCAGTACGTCAAAGATACTGGGTTGTCACAGAGGACATTCCTTACCACATCTTCTTCGAGTCTTCCCGCAACCAAATTTCCCTCAAAGTCGTCATCTTCTGCTTTATTCTCCTCTGATGACAGCAGACATCACACGGTCAACGCACACATGCACTGACTGATATTACAACCGACGGCCATTTGGTCGATATGAGCTTACCTGCTTCTTTCAGCTGATTGAGGTACAGTTTGGCTAATCTCAGCTTCTTCTCCTGGGGCGTTTCCGCGTAGTCTATTTCCACAGTGGGCTGACGTTTCTTGGACTTGACGGGACTGAGCACACAAACACAAACACGTTCACAACTCAGACGTTTTAAGGGACAGTGTGAGTAGGATTCATTGGTACCGAAAGGTGAAGGAGCATGCTCAAACTCAATCTCTCATCCCTAATCTTTGCCTTGCAGATATGACGGGGAAACCCGGTGGAAGTGCCCCCAGTATGGTTAAGACTCAACCAGATGTCACCCACATCTTTCATGCGGCACCTTTAACAGCTGAGATGGCACACCTCAATCACCGGTTGCAGCAGAACAGATGGGTCCTCTCTCTGTATGGAGGCCGCCATGTTGCACCCCCATGTTTAACAGTAGCAGTTTGACAAATGAACACCTATTGACTTTTAATGTCAAGTACAATTCGGGGGTCCAACCATGTGTTCTGCTGCGTGCTCAGGGTGGAATGATGAGAGAATGGGTGTAGAGCCACACTGTGCACATTCACCACTAGATGTAGCTCATTCCTAGAAGCAAACTAGAAACCCACCCTTCATTCTCAGAGTCACTGGAGATCTCTTCGTTGTGTTTGGATGTAGCTTTCTTCGCTCGTATTTTGCTCTTAGCACCAGAGTCCCCGTCACCCTGCAGCAAGAGGAAACACACAGCGAGAGGGTTTTATCAACGACAGCAACACTGGATATAAAAATCGCGTACAGTGTGTTTGGAGCACAGGTTATTCCAGGTGAGTGGTGGTTTAGCTTTTTGCTAACAGTTGTGCTAACTCACCTTTCGCTTCGGCGCCGCAACGTTTTTCCCCTTCTTTGCGAATTTGGGATTTGCCTTCGTCCGTATGAAAAAAGGCGACGACATGTTCAAACGTTAAACACTAAGTTTCCACATGAAGTCGTTCCGTCCACAAGTCAACACTCCTCTGAACCCACATGGGTACACGCCAACCACACTAGAAAACGCATCCGTGTTCAAACCGGGGCGCTGGTTGGTCGAGAACAACTGGATCTCGAGTATATCCCGCCTCCTGTTGAAATCCTGGCTCCTCATTGGTTTAACTGGGAATCTGGCCGGGCAGGAAATTGTACTTGGCAAAATGCTTCCCTCGGGGAATAAGTTATAGAAGATTAGTTCCGCACACAATTGTAAAAATCTAAACACGCTCTCAATATAAACATGTGCACCATATGTGACACGACGTAAACTCTACAGGCGGCATTTGACGCATATTCAACCGCTAACGTTGTGTGTGGCTCTAACCATTGAGCCGGTATTGTATGAGGACCCATGTCGTGTACTACTGCAGTAGTACTACTACTTCCTCTACTACGCAGTATTTTTTCATTTACTGCTTTGTCTTTGTCCTCGGTGAGTGTTGTCACAGTTTATCCCTGAGGTCGAGCTGAGCTGTCAGGTGAGCCCCGTCCACTCCACGTGTTATTTATAGATCACGTGTAGCGATGATGTATTGGGGATTGTATTCGGAGGCAGGTCGCAGCTGGACGGGTATGGGATACGCGGTGGGGTGGTTTGAGGGGGCAAGCAGGGGGCCGGGATGTGGGCTCCGGTGCGGTGGGAACTAACTTTTCATTCTGGTCTCGCGTGGATTTGGAGCTGAAGACAACTCCAACGAGACACGCGTGAATAAAGTTTCACTCTAAAGTTCGTGTTGTGTGTGTGTGGGTGGTTGGGGGGGGGCGACAATGTTTGACGCTTTCTGATATCTCCCACTTTCTAGGTTGTCTCCATCCTCATGCCTCCCAAGAGAGACGCAGGTAGCGCTCCAGCACAGCCGCCCATGAAGATGATCCGGGTCTGCCCAGATGCGCAGGAGTTTGGCTGCGATCCAGAGGTGGAGAAGTACGGGCTCCCCGAGGAGTCCAGCTACTCACCCTTCACCGGCAACGAGGTGAGGAGCCTCCCTTGACTGTGCCACTCAGCCCAACACCTCCACGCTGAGGATTCTGGGAAGTCTGGGGGGGGGGGTCATTCACCAATTTCCCCCAGCTCATGCAGATGACTCATGGCTGTGGTCTGCACGTCGTTTAAAGGTGCAGTGTGCAGGAGTTAGCGACACCTGGTGGTGAAGTTGGATGTTGCAGATGAGTTCACCTCACCTGTGTCTTCCGAGCATGTAGGAGAATCTGTGGCAGCCCTCAGTTTATCATGACAACTCGAGCAGCGTTTAGTTTGTCCACTCAGGGCTACTGTTGAAACACGGTGGGGCAGCATGGCGGCCAAATGCACATTGATTGATTGCATACATTGATTAAGTGGCAAAAGCCATATTTTGATCATTTCAGTGTTATGCTGCAAAGTGTAAATATGTATGTATTTTTAAATGATGCATAGTACATTTATCGCTCCCACTGGAAACAGACCTTGTTCATTGATTAGCAAATTAAATCCAGACTATTTTGACGATTCGATCATAACCAATTATGTTGATTACTCTTAGCGGCCACATTCAACACTCGGAAAATACTGCAAGATGCAAGGTCCAACTGTAAAGAACATCACAGCTCCAAATCATGGAGATAGAGACACAGGGGGATTGTAGATAGATATGACATATGCCTGTCATCGTCCAAGCTTGATTGTCACCGTGTTCCTTCAAAGTGTCTATGTCAATTCTCTCCTCCTGTGCCAGAACGACAACATCGACTTTGATGAAGAACAGGTCGCGAGTCCAGGCATCAGAACAGACACCATCAGCCTCCTCATGAAGATCGAGCAGCTGCAGGCTCAACTCAAGTACGAGCGCAGGTGTCGAATCTTGGCCGAGAGAGAACTGAGGGAGCTGAAAGGTGGGACAATGCGGTGATGTTGTCATTTAAAGAATTCAGGCTGCTCCAGCGTCCACATCTCTGAGCTGATCCCGCGCTTTGTTTCCAGAGATGAACACTCTCATGATGCAGATGAGACACACGGCGCATGAGCTGCGCGTCACCTTGGATCACGTTCTCCAGGGAGGGGAAGCCGGAGTCGCACCACAGAACTCTCAAGACGAAAGCATGTCTTTCTTGCCTGAGCCTGAGATAGGAACGATTCATAATATCCCAGAGGTCAGAGGTCATACAATTATATACTTCCCCACATCTAACAACAACAGCACAGATTTGAAAGATTCAACTTGTTCACTTTCAGTGTCTCCGGTTTCTATTTGTTTTTTGTTTTTTTTTAGAAAAGCTGTCACAATCAGATTTTTTCCTTATTTTTGGACCCACCTTCTTCTTTCCTTTGTTTCGCCCTCAGGACGACGAGCAAACCTTCTTGTTTCTGGCCGAGAACCTCAGAGTTCCTAAAAACCTCTACGAGCGCATCGCAGAGATCGGAGATTATAAGAAGTACACCTCGGCGCTGCTCATGATACTTTTCGACAGGGAAACGTTGGCCACGCACTCTCTGCAGGGTCGGAGGAACACCTTCACCGGAGAGGACTGTCACAAGCCTCAGCTACCGCCTGACATCCTGAGGAGCATTATTGGTAAGATAAAGGTTTCCATTGACACGCTTCACTCCTGGCATCCATTGTTTGAGCACACGTGTGTCCTGGGCCGTACGAAGGCAGACTGTCTGCTCAGCTGATCGTTGCATTTTTGCATTGAATCTACAAAAATCACAAACAAACACAAACAGACACTTTAAAAACAAACGCAGGCAAATGTGTTCTGATTACAATTGGTGGATTTTGATTGATGGTCCGAACAAGGCCTGCAGCTGAATACCCCTCATCTTACCCCTCTATTCCAGGCATGTATAGGAGAAGCTATGGCAGCCTTAAGTTATAATGAAACTCAAAAGGTCTTAAATTTGTCCTTTCTGGGCTACTGTAAAAACATGGTGGTGCAACATAGTGGACTCCGTAGTGACGACTTTCCAAATGTATATAGACATTGTGGGTAATAACAAACACATTTTTTTACATTAAAGGTGCAGGGTGTACGATTTTTGTCACTCCTTTCTGTAGGGTTAGGGTTACACAACAAATGTGTAATCAATTTGTATGATATTTTCATCATCCTAAAATCAGCCCTTTAATGTATATTTCTATCAGGAGTGGGTCCTCCCCATGGAAGCTGCCATGTTTTTTTTGTTTTTTTTACAGTAGCCCAGAGTGGACGTACTACACATCTTTTTAGCTTTAATGAAAATTGAGGGCTGCCGTAGGTTCTCCTGCAGGCTGGAAAGGAAAGTGCGAAGTGAAGGATACAACATGCAACCTCACCAATAGATGTCACCAAATCGTACACACTGTACCTTTAAGACAATACACGTCTGTGAACACATCATCATATCATTTCATTTCATTTTCAATATCTGCCAGTAGAAATTGACAGTGTCTGTGATTCAGTCATATAATTATACTTTTTAATGATCATTTCTCCAGAGCATGTGGCCATGAAGTTCGGCGTTGACAGCAGCCAAATAAAGACTGCCATCCGGACCAAGCTGAATAACGAGGACAAACTGTTAAAGAAGAGGCTGGGTATGAGTAAACAAGAAAACAAAGCGATGAGTGATCAAAGCTTTTGCCAAGACTCATCACTTCTGCCTGGAAACGAAGGAATGAGGAGCGATTCTCACTTATAGCCTTTCAAATCTGCCTTCGTCTGCTGATTTTTCTTTTCCGGTAGAAATGTGAGGAGGATGATCTTTGTTAATCCACAGATAGTTTATTTAAATGAAATCCGGTGTTTGTAGTAACTTTATTTTTTTAACCGTTTGTTTCTTGTTCTCACAGTTTGTCGATGGACTGTTATGGCTGTTTCTGTTAATCGAGCACTATACAGTATCTTAGTTTGTGAAGTCGTCAGATCCTCACACCACGCGCTAATCAGCCAGCCTTTGTGTGTGTGGACGTAGAAACTGTTTGAAATGATAGAAATCATGTTTGTACCTTGTGATTCTTAAGCAATTTGTGCAATAGATCAAGTAATCCTGTCTGTAGAGATTAACTTTTGTAGCTTTAGAGGCAGTGGCGATTTAAGTAAAGATCTTCCTGCTTCCACGGCGCATACTACTCGACTGTTGAGCCTCCAAAGTTAAGGGCCCAATAAACCTTTAGATCTGACTGTCAGTGCAGTTTGTTCTCGCAGTGATGTCGTTTTGTTTTAAGCAGCAACCAGCAGAGGTCAGTGCTGAGCTCTGCTTCTTACTCAATAGAAAGTGTAGTGACAGTGGTCCAAGGGTAACATTGTTGTGAAGTGAAAGTCTCTATCACATTGGGAGGACACGTTTAGCATAAATAATCAAATTTGAACATTGTTATTGTCATTTGTGTGCGTGAGTGTTTGTGTGCATTTGTGTGCATCTCATGTTTGAAGACACTTTACAGTTTATAGTTTGTGATTGACTCTTCCACACAACTGACTCTTTCAAGAGGGAAAGTGATTGTGTGTATGTATGTATATGTGTGTGTGTGAGTGTGTGTGTGTGTATGTGTATGTGTGTAATGTTCTGAAAGATGTAATGTTAACAATCACCCTCTCCTGACTCCTCCCTCTCCTCTCCTCCTACCCAGCTGTTGTGTCTCAGTGACCCTCCAACACATCACCTCTCTCTCTCTCTCTCTCTCTCTCTCTCTGTCTCTCTCTGTCTCTGTCTGTCTCTGTCTCTGTCTCTCTCTGTCTCTGTCTCTCTCTCTGTCTCTGTCTCTCTCTGTCTCTCCCTCTCCCTGGAAGTGCAATTTCTCCCCTGGGGCACCTTCACGCTGCACCCTTCTGTTTCTTTTGGGGGAAAATGACCGGTTTTCATCCGAAGTTTTGAACAGGATGACCCAGTTCCTGGGAGAGGGCTCATTGGAGTGGATCAGCACTTCCTCCAGATCTGGAAACAGAGGCTGAGGATGCACCATGAGTCATCACAAAGTTTTGGAAGTTCTCAGCTTTACAAGACTCAGAGGATAAGTTTGTTTTGGCGGAGCTGCAGCTAGTTTTCAAAATCCAAAATTTACTTGGTAAGTACTTTTTTTTAATGCTGACTCCACGGTTTTGAAGAGAGCAAGCTTGTTTTGTATAGTTAGATCAAACTTTGACAAAGTTACTTTAGAATGGAGATAAATGTGTCAGTGGTGCTGAATATTTCACTGTGCATCGCAAACTGCTGTGTCACACCCTGACATTACAGTCTGGTGAGATTCTGACCTGTAATGAACCCGGGATGTATAGTAGTTGACACAGACACTAAAATATCCAGCAGCACACTGAGGGAGCCGGTGACATTAATAAACAGTGGCCTCGGAAGACAATTATCCAGATTTACTGTCCAGATACTGTTTCAGCAAAAAGGATGTGAATAATAATAAAACAAGCGTATAATGCAAATCTCGATTTTTGGGTTAAAGTTACAGGGCCTTTACAGCGAATGGTCTTTTACTCTTATGCGATTTGCTCTTATACTATCCTTGTGATATCAGTATATTATAGAAATACATACACACTTGTTTATGTTATTATAGTCTCTTTTTAAAACAAGATCGCACTTTTTAAAAACTAGATATACTTCATATTCTATATGTATGTCCTTTTTGATACACGTAATAATAATGCATATTTTATATCATATTATGTAATATATTAACATAAATACAATAATACTATTGGTATAACTGAACAAATGTCATCGTAGTGTGTTGGATCAAAGGATTTCCTCTGTGTGAGGGATGAAAGGATAACGCATCATTATCTTATCCTCATAATGTGGTGGAAAATGTGTGTGGGGGGGGAAAAAGTTCTGACAGGTTCAGCAACTGTAAGAAAACTCTACCGATAAATAAAGCTAGAGGATGTAATCGATCATTGCCGACTTGCTGCACTGAGGCTGCAACACGGCGGAAATGAGGACACACTTACATGATGCGCATGAAAATGCACATGTATGTGTCAACCTTATAGGGATCAATCTGAGAGTGTGGCATGTCAGTAACTGTCTGCCAGAGATTACAGCAGGAGGGGTGGGGGGGGGGTGGGGGCGGGGGGGGGGGGGTGTATGAGGATATGTATGTATTAAGGACACAGCATCTTCCACACTCACACAATTTCACAGCGACACACACACACACACACACACGCAAGCCAGGAAATGTGATGCGGTCCTCTGCCCGGCTCAGTGCTACAGAGTCAGAGCTGCAGCTTCAGGCTCTGGACCTGAGGTTTCCTCCGTGACGCTGCAGCGCAGGGCGACTCCTCCAAACACATACTAATCAATGTCGCCGCTTCCCCGCAGCTGGGCTCAAACAAGCACGCTCATTATCTTTCATTTCAAAAGGACGGGGACGGACGGGGGAGAGACAGGCCGTCCTCCAGCATGAATTATTCCTATTGATCAAGTATCTCTTAACACACACACATGCACGCGCACGCACGCACGCACATACAGACACACACACACACACACAGGAAATGAGCAGTCCCACTTAAACATTCCCACAAATCCCGCAAATACTTTTTGAGTCACTTCCAATGCCTCATTTACTGTACATGGTGTGTTTGTGTCCTCTTGAAGGTCATGTGACCTGTGACCTCTGACCTTTGGTGGGATAAAAGAAACGCCCAGATAAATAGTCATTTCTTCATGCGGGGATAAATTGCTGTCCCGATTGAAGGTGCTCATTCAGCAGTGATGTCGATCTGATGATGTCACTGTGATGTCACCGGGGCTTGTGTCAACTTTGGCTCGTGGTTGCATGTTTAAAGCGAAGCGATGTTTTCTTCCACAGCAGGCAGCTGTTATTTAAAGCGCCCGTTGGTCTGTTTGTATTCATCAAGGAAACACTCCTATGACTTTGAGTCATAGACTCTTTGTCGGAGGTGTCAAACATAAGAACCATTCTGCCAGAGGGTCCAATCCGCTCCATGGGATGATTTTGCAAAGTGTACTTGGTTTATTCTGGTTATATAGAAAGGAGAGATTTTCATTTATGAATCTGTTCACACGTTGATGCAGAGTATTCATTATATTTGATCCTTCATTTCCACTGAAAGGTCAAATGGCAAAATCAAACCAAGTAGAAGATAGGGAATTTTTACCAGTACACATTGGGAGTGTCAGGGGCCAGCGCCACTGCAGCAGGGCCCAATGGGGATTTGATCCATTGACCTTTGCTTCCAAAGGCAACGGCTCTAACCACTGAGCCACCAACTTCAACGCCTACACCTCAAATGAGCAATCATTTTGCTGTAAATCTGTTATTTGTAAACACTGGTGACACAGCAGGTGGCACTTTCACGACGCCGTGACAAGCGCTATCCCGTGTTCATCCGCTCTGCCTTCTCTTCGCAGGAGCGTCGAGCCACTGGAGGATTATTCCACCTCAGCACCGAACCATGGGGGAGACCGCGACGCGCACGAGTACTCTGAACGCTTCGCGATGAATCATGGAGGGACGCAGCTCACCCCCGAACCCTGACCACAACGACAGCGCGGCAACATGGCCCCCGATGCCCTCGGCTCCCGGCCGCCACCTGGGCACGCCCCCCAGCCCCCCGACGCACTTCAAGGACCTGACGGGCTTATTCCTCATGGTGTCCATGAACGCCCTGGCGCTCCTGGCCAACATCGCCGTCCTGGTTGTCGTCGTCAAAGCCCCTCACCTCAGGAAGTTCACCTTTGTCTGCCACCTGTGTGCCGTGGACCTCCTCTGCGCCATCCTGCTCATGCCCCTGGGGATCGTGTCCACGTCGCCGTACTTTGCCGGCGTGGCGTTCAGCGCGCTGGAGTGCCGGGTGTACGTCTTCCTCAACGTGGCCCTCATCGCCGCCTCCATCTTCACCATCACCGCCATCAGCGTGGAGCGCTACTACTACATCGTGCACCCCATGCGCTACGAGGTGAAGATGACCGTGAGGCTGACGGCGGCGGTGGTGGCGGCGGTGTGGGCGGCCTCCGCCACGCTGGGGCTGTCCACCGTGATCGGCGGGCCGCCCCACGGCAGCCGCGGCGGCGGCGGCGGCGCGGCCCACTGCTCGCCGCGCTGGAGCCGCGGTGATCACCGGCGGGTGTTCTCCGTGCTCTTCAGCGTCGCGTGCTTCTGCCTGCCCGCCGTCGTGATATTCGCCGTGTACTGCAACGTGTACAAGGTGGCCCGCGTGGCCGCCCGCCAGCACGGGCCCCTGCCCTCGTGGGCCAATCACCCGCCGAAGCGTCGCTCCGACTCCATCAACAGCCAAACCACCATCATCACGACGCGCAACGCCCCGCGCAGGGCGCCGCGCGACCGGTCCTTCGGCGGCGGCGGCAAAGCGGCTCTCACCCTGGTGCTCATCGTCGGCCAGTTCCTGGTCTGCTGGCTGCCCTACTTCGCCTTCCACCTCCACCTGACCCTGTACGCCGCCGCCGCCGCCGCCAACATCTCGGAGGACCTGGAGGAGGCGGTCACCTGGTTGGCCTACTCCTCCTTCGCCGTCAACCCCTTCTTCTACGGGCTCCTCAACCGGCAGATCAGGGAGGAGCTGTGCAAGCTGCGGCGCTGCTACTCGCCCCGGCCCGTGGAGCTGGCCGTCTCCAGCCACGACGGCTCGGCCCACGAGAACTTCCTGCAGTTCCTGCACAGGACCAGCTGCACGTTGGACACGCGAGCCGGCTTCGCCACACCCACTCCCAGAAGCACCCTGGATCAGAGCGGCCAGGCAGGTTTCAGGATCCCGGGACAGATCCCTGAGGAGTTTGGATAGATGAGAGTACCTCAGCAGATTTAGAGCTCGGATACAGATACAGTTTGATTTCTCCTCGATGCTTGACACTTTCGTGTTTTTCATTTAAGGAATAAAGAATAAAGACATTCTGGAAGAGGAACGGGTGGAAGAAGGACATGTTA
>JAFBJT010106488.1:0-2500 GCA_016785325.1 Chascanopsetta lugubris
CCTCTTCCTCCTCCTCCTCCTCCTCTTCCTCCTCCTCCTCCTCCTCCTCTTCCTCTTCTTCTTTATTTCCACAAATAGAAAAAGACTTTATTATTCAACCGGTCTGAGGGACGTTCTCTGCTGTGTGGGAGTTAGAGACATGGACATGATGTTATTTAGATAATGCACTGCATTACACACACACACACACACACACACACACACACACACACATACACACACGGTCTTATTTTTCATCTTTTTATTACCAAGAATACAAAAAGTATCTACATTCACACACTCAGACTCAGCACATGGACTTCAAGTAACTTCCTCCACTTCTCTGAGTCTCCTTCGTCTTTTGGTCTTTTTTTTTCTTCTTTTCTTTTTTTTTTTTTAAATATTCCAAAACGTTATTTTTAAAACTCAGTTGATCCTTTTTTTTTACATTGGGCACTTTGATGCAGATTATCATGGTCTCTGTCGCTCAGCGGTCCGAGGGTGGAGCCTCAGTGGTGAAGCGACAGGAAGTTGACTCCGCCCTCTGGCTGCCGTGGGTCTGTGGTTGGCACGGCGGTGGATGGGGAACAGAAAGGCGAGGCGGTCGTGTGCTCATCCGGGGACAGAGGTGATGCATGATGGGTAAAATCCCAGCGTCTGATGGACGAACACAGATTATAATCCAGCTCTGTCCAAGTTTACGACAAACATGTCGTCCCTCTGTCCTCTCCTGATGTATGATTGGACCTGGACACGGTGTCGGGGGCGGAGCCTAAGAGAGCTGCTCACTGGGGCAGGAAACACAAATAATATCATATTCCCGTGACGTGCGACCAATAGAGGGCGCACTGGAGTAAGTAATCATACTTGTTTATTTATTTATGTTTTTATCGTTAGCTTAGCGACCATTAGCACCGTGTGACTGACACAGAAGTCGCAGTACCACTAATTGGCCACTATGCCGTGGGGCACTTCCTGTATGCGGCGCTCATGTAACATCCACATCCTCCTCCTGCTTAAGAAGCACCTAAAGGTGCAGTGTGTATAATTTAGGAGACATTTTTCTATTGGTTGAAATGGAAAATAATAACATCGATGTGGAATCATCCGAATGAGCCCTTTTTATATTTACATCCTCTCCACTAGAGGGCGCCACGTTGCACCACCATGTTTCTACAGTGGCCCGGAATGGACAAACCAAACCCCTGTGGAGTTTGACTGAGAACCGAAGGGTAAAGAAGAGTGAAGTGAGGAGGCAGCTCCGCCACTAGATGTCGCTAAATGCTACACACTGTACCTTTAAAAGCTGTTTGGAACAGAAAGTCCGACACAAAGATCCGATAGAAAAACAGTAAGACGATGAGAAGTTCCTCTCCGAACACGGACCGAACACGCTTTGTGTGGCGTGACGTAAACAACATACTACATGTTTAAAGACGTGGCTGAGGTTCAAGGTTTCAAAACACTCAAATAATTTAACAAAACATTTAAATACGTCACATGAAACTTAAATTAAGACGTGCCACGCTGACTTCCTGCTGCTCGCAGGAAGCTGTCGTTTTCATCTTTTGGCGTCTTTGAAGCGGCGGCCCGGGTCAGGGGGCGGGGCCAAGGGAGGCGGGGGGGGGGGGGGGGTTAACGGGGGNNNGGCGCGGGGCGCGCGCCTCCGCCCGCGCGCCGGGGGGCGGGGGGGGGGGGGGGGGGGGGGGGGGGGGGGGGTTAAAACCAGCTCACGCTCGCCACGCGGCGGCGGCGGCGGCGTCTCAGACTCGAGGCTTCGGCAGGAATTCAAGTGCTAACAGTCCTGGACGTGAGAACACGCGGGCGTGGTTTGTTTGTGTCGACAGTAAAAAAAAAGGCAGGAGTTCCCGGGTTCTACCACAGGGGGGCAGAGTTTGTCTCCAGCACGCCGTACATCTCCGCCAGCTTTTTGAAGCGCGGCCCCCAGTCGTTGAGATAGTCGTACTCGTGGTCGGTGTTCGAGGCGCCCGATTGGAGCGAGCTGAGCGACTCGGCCACAGACCCCTCCCCCTCGTAGGCGTAGGTCTGCAGGGAGTCGTACGGCGGCGCGCACGGGTCCATGTCGGCCTCCAGGAGCTTGGCGAGCACGTAGCCGTGCACGTTGCTGTCGCCGCCGCCGCCGCCGCCGCCCATCACGCACGCCTGAGGGACGTAACGCGACAAGCTCTCGATCTCCGGCAGCATGTCCTGCCTCATCTTGCCCGGGTGGTGATGAGCCGCTTCCCGCGGGTTCCACATGGCGGCGATGTCGAAGGCCTCGGTGTCCTCCTCGCCGCCGCCCTCGTCGTCGTAGCGCACGATGTTCTCGTGGACGTTCTCCTCCTCGTCGCACAGGTACGGCTTCTTGCGGTGAGTCCGCAGGGAGAGCATGAGCAGGATCATCACTGCGGGAGAGAGGAGGCGTCACTCGGGGTGTGAATAAACAAGCCCCGCCCCTTCCTGCCGTCTCAGCCGCCGACGGGGACTCACCCAGCAGGACGAAGATGCAGGCCAGGATGGC
>JAFBJT010106488.1:7500-19100 GCA_016785325.1 Chascanopsetta lugubris
ACTAAGATATTTAATTTTGATGCCGAATTCACCAAAATACCTTTAATAACAAGAATAAGTTGGGGACAGGCCTTTTTATTAAGTTTATATATTACTGCCCTGAAGGTAAAACTTAAATGAGCAGATTTTAGAATGGAGACTTGTGACTCCTGGTGGTTTATTATATAAAACCAGCCTTAAAGTTACAACAATAGAACAGAGGACCTACTGTCAGTGTATTTTGAATGAAGATGGTTGGAGGAGTATTTCCTGCAGTGATTAGTTTCTGGGTCAAAGGTCACCTGAAGAAATGAGAACCCAAACTCTGCAGGATTTCTGTGCAAAGCTAAAAGAAATGCATCTCTTTTGAAATGTAAAACTTTAAAGTATTGAATCCATGACACACACACGTGTGAATTCAGATTTTGGTTCACGTCTGACTATTCTCTCCCCAAACTCTCTGCAGGAGTTTGAAACGGTCCCATCTGAAATCACCTTCTTCACCACGATGACGCCGAACGCGTTGGTGGGGTCGGTGCTGATGTCGAAGGAGTCTCTCCCGTCTCCGTCGATGATGCTGTACTTCATCTCCGCGTTGACCCCGATGTCTCGGTCCTTGGCCCAGATCCGGCCCACCACCGAGCCCACGGGGGCCGCCTCCGGGATGCTCATCTGGTACAGCCCTGGGGACACAGCACCCGCATCAGTCAGACGCAGCCTTCCCTCGTCTGGCCTCTAGAGGGAGCCACAGCATCAGCATCCGCTCCACCTCCAGCACCGCTGCTGCTGCTGCTGCTGCTGCTGCTGCTGCTGCTGTGTCCTCTGTGTCATAAACACCTCGCCCGCGGGTTCCACTCTCTCTCCAGGGCTGGTTTGAATCTCATCGAGTGTTTAACCCCACAGACGAGGTGACAGCTGCCCAATTTGTGGCGCTCCCGACAGGCCGCCGCCCCCAAACACCGCCACATTGTTTGAGGGAGGGGAATCCCCTTCTGCTCTTCACCACCCATCAAAGTTTCAGCAAAGTGATGGCGTTAATTGGGGGGGGGGGGGGGGGGGGGGGGGGGGGGCAGGAAGTGGGCCGGCGCCGGCGCCGCCTGTGTTTGCTTTCTCTTTGTGAAGTCGGCGGTCGACCGGACCGAGACGCCGGCGGACAGCTCGCCGACCCCTGACCCCCGGGGAAAAGGCCGATAATGAGCGGAGCAGGGATGAGGGATAATGGAAGAGACAGCGAGAGGCGACTGGTGGCCGAGGGGACGGAGGGGAGGAGGGGAGGAGGGGAGGAGGGTAAGAGGAGGAGGCCGGGGGGTAAAGGAGGCAGGAATGTGCGCTGAGGAGTTAATGGCTCCACAGAGATCAGGTGAATGGACGTGAGGGCGGAGTCTATGGGAGCGGAGCCACAGCCTCATTCATCACACACACGTGAAATCCAACACATGTCCACGCCGTCATGGTAAATCCGGCACACTGCACCTTTAAACTTTGGAGGAGTTTGTGTCTGAGTGGGTGTAACAGATTCGTACACAGCCTGAGATGAAGAGTCGAATAAGATGAGGAACAAAACTTCTCCCCTCCCTACGTTTATATATACGTCTCTGATTTACAGTACAGAAACCAAATCATGTATCTGTATCAACTGTTGCCATGGCAACCGATCTCCGTGCAGGACCACAGACATCACGAGAGTCAGTGCGGCTCCAAGAGAAGCTCTTCTCCTCAGACATTTGAAGGTCATGTGACTGTGCTTCCTCCTGTTCTTCCAGATTCTCACAGGTACAAAGGAAATGTGACTCACTCTGGTCGAACATGGGCGGGTTGTCGTTGACGTCGCTGAGCGTGATGTTGACGGTGGTGGTCCCGGCGAGCCCCCCCAGCTGACCGCCCATGTCCTTGGCCTGCACCACCACGGTGTAGTCCTGCCTGGTCTCTCGGTCCATGTCGGCCAGAGACACTCGGACCACGCCTGAGGGGGAGGGGGGGGGGGGGGGGGGGGGGGGGGGGGAGGGAAAGGGCAGGAGGAGGTGAATTAAAGGTCAGCGGCTGGGGGCCGGTGACACAGACGAGGGTCTCGTGTTCCTTCGCTCTCGTGGGTCAGAGGAGAAGCTGCTGCAGGTTCCACCATGGAGCCGCTCCTCCGATGTTTACTGAGCTCCATCAAACCTCTGACCCCCCCCCCCCCCCCCCCCCCCCCCCCCCCCCCCCCCCCCCCCGCCCCCCCAAACCCCTGACCCCCCCCCCCCCACTCCCCCCACACCCCCCCACCCCCCGCAGACAGGCTTTCCAGGGAGGGACGTGTAGGTCACACGAGAGGGTTTCAACCCAGTGTGTGTGTGTGTGTGTCTGTGTGTGTGCGTGAGAGAGATGAAGATTTAAAGGTGCAGTGTGTAAGATGGGGTGACCTCTAGAGGTGAAGTGGCATGTTGTGTCATCACCTCACTCCTCTGAACATGAGGAGAACCTGTGCTCCACTTCAGTTGTTGTTAAAACTCTAAAGAGGTTTAGTTTGTCCTCTCTGGGCTACTGTAAAAACATGGCCGCCCCCGGAGAGAGGAGCCGCTCCGGATGTGAATATACATGAATGGGCTCATTTAAGGTTTAACGGGGACACAAATTAATTGAGGTGATTATGAGAATGTCAGCGTGTGACAAAAATGACTGGACCTTTAAAGGTGCAGTGTGAAGATTTTGGTCGTATTTGTCAAAAAGAAATGACCTTTTCATGAATATATAATCACGTAAATGTTTTTTTAAATGAGTCATTCATTCAAGAGGCCACGCCCCTTAATTATGCACAATGTTCACCTGGGTCAGGGTTTGAAAAGGTTGAAAGTGGCTGCCTCAGCTTTGAGCTGCAGGTGTGGAGGAGCTGCAGCGCAGCGCTGTGATTGGCAGCTGTAGAGCCGCTGGTGTTTGGGTGATGGATGAACCTCCAGCAGCAGCAGCAGCTTGTGACAGGCAGCTGATGGTGAACGCAGCCTCGGGGTGTTTTGGCAACAGAGCTGACAAACGGGGAAACTGTGGTAAACAATGACCCCCGTTTAGGAAGCGAATGTGTTTTTGGGCGAGAATCCAAACGGAGAAACACACAGGA
Organism: Chascanopsetta lugubris; assembly: GCA_016785325.1. Lineage (NCBI taxonomy): Eukaryota > Metazoa > Chordata > Actinopteri > Pleuronectiformes > Bothidae > Chascanopsetta > Chascanopsetta lugubris. The sequence goes on from JAFBJT010106488.1 coordinate 10,571, forward strand.
AGTACCAGCGTCTTCCTGTGCAGCACCTGTTGGAGCGGGACCCTCTCCCGCTCAGCCTCTCCCAGTGGGTGGGCCTGCTCATCCCCGTGATGCTGAGTGGGGGCGGGGTCAGAGGTCAGAGCAGGAGAGTCACTATCGTCTCCACAGTCTCTAACGACTGTTCCAGGCTTTGTTGTTGAAAATAGTTTTGACGACTCGATTCTCCTGAAATGAAGAAGAAGAGCTGCGTGTTGAAGTACCAGTCCACCTGCTTTGGCTTTTGAGTTTTATGGACATTCTCATGTTAGTTGATCATTAAAGTCATTGAACGAGTCTTTAAATCTCAGATTGTTTTCTTATTGTGTAAAATCCAAACAGATTTTTACTCGGTACCAGAATCACCGGGACACAATGAGTTTTTCAACACTCTATTCGGATCAGGTCAGCGTTGTTCGACTGTCACAGCATCGCAGACAAAGTGAGGATCAAAGTAAACCCAGTGAAAAGTGTGTGGAGCCTCTTCGGAGGAGCTGCTGGTTTGATTCCCACTGTGTCTCTGCCTCAGAGCTTATTCTGTCTCTGTGGTTTGAGATTCTGTGCGTCGGATCAGACGCAGTTTCAGACGCGCGTTCGCTCGTCTCATAGCAACCACAGGATTCACGCTGAGGTTCCCACAGTGACACACACACACACACACAGAGGGGAGTGGACGAGTGGACGAGTGGACGGGTGGAATCAGACGGTGGTGCAGTCGCAGTGACAAACACGGTGGGTCATTAACAGCGGGTGACAGACCACTGCTTATAAACCCAGGCGCTATATATGCTTTGATAAGTACTCGTTCATCAGACTCTGTGTGCTCTGGTCTCCATGGTTACGGTGTGGCAGTGGATGTGCGCTACCTGTCTTGGCGTCCACAGAGAAGTACGGCTGCCCCTCCAGGATGCTGTAGACCACACGGGCGCTGTTGCCGTACGTGGGGTCGTCTGCGTCCGTGGCGGTCAGCTGGATCACAGATGTCCCTGGGCGCAGGTGAGGGGGCGGGGCATTCAGTTTCAAAGGAGAACAGTAAATGCAAGCCAACGTAGCGCCGCCAATATTAACATATTAATGAAAGAAATCATTTGAGTTGCTTTTTCCATCTGTGGCTGAAGCGGCTCCAGGAATTAATGATGCTTATTTACTTCAAAGTGAAGCCACAATACTCCGACTGTCAATGAGGCAGATGGAGACGAGTCTGGGAGCGGCGCTGGTGATTAGTCTGCAGGGTTATTATGTTCTTTCCTATTGTTTATCATGGCTGCAAACTTCCTGCAGCAGCTGCTCGCTTCAAAGGCACTACAATGTATGTAGTGTTTTACCCCCTTCAAATATCTGGAAATGATAAATAATAGTCATTATACTGGCGAGATCTAAATATAAATGAATGGGGGTATGAACAGGAAGGCTGAAATTGCCTGTTTGTCTACACTGTTATTCCACCTTTCACCACTAGAGTGAGTCATGAGCTGCTGCAATGCTTCAAAGGGCTGTGCATTTGTATGACTGTAGTTTTTCCATAAAAATGATGAATGATATTCAACATACAAAAGAATTTGGAATATTGCTACTTGCAAGAAAAATGGAAGAAAGGGAAACTGCCAGTTTGTCCACCTTGCCATACCACTTTCTCACCACTAGAGCGAGTCATGAGCCACTACAGTGTTCCGTCAATTTACCGAGTGACATTGGCAAGATAGTTTTTGAGAAAATCTCCAATTTTATGAAGTAAACAAACGTGGTTCAAACTTGTTTGGATGATATGCGTTTCCACCAAACGCTGCCACCTGCTGTTGATAAATGAAACTGTCAAAACCTTGTACAGCCCCGGACTCATTTCCCAAACATTACCCTCTGGTTTAATGAATCTATTTCTTTACCTATACTGGACATCTCCGGCACTGACGCCAGATAAGGTCCGTCCAGGAACTTGGGCTCGTTGTCGTTGATGTCCTGGATCTTGACGATGAACTCCGACTCCGGCTCCAGCGGCCGGTCCGTCAGGCGGTTGCGGGCCTGGGCTCGGAGGATGTACTGGGACTTGACCTCCCGGTCCAGCCTCTGGATGGCGTGGATGTCGCCCGTGCTGTCGTCGATGGTGAAGGTGGTGCCGGCCCCCTCGCCCGTCAGGATGTATTTAATGGATCCGTCGCCTTTATCCATGTCGGAGTGAAGCTGTGGAAACATCAGAACGTGATTAAAAACACCACGCGCACAACAACCCACTCCTTCAAAGGAGAGCAGCCGGCTCTCGGAAGTAACGCGGTCAGAGCCAAAGTGTTTCCAGATGCTCCAGATTACGTCTGGACCGGGATCAATCCCGCAAAGTCATGTCAACGCATTGTGCTGACAGATGAAACCGCTTCAGTGAAGTGCGGTCAGCGGCTGAGGCTGGAATTCCTCCGACACATGGTTCGGGTCGGGACGGTGGCTGTTTACCAGGATGATTAATTAGGTCACAGGCAGTCGCCCACTTTCACAACAGAAATGGAGGAGAAAGGCTTTATTGTCACTGTGCAGAATAAAAAAAATGCAGGGCAATGAAAGTTTAAAATGGGACTAACGACACAGATAATGATACAAAAGAGAACAGAATCGTTTATACGCTTAGAATCTGCAAAGCAGAAAATCAAAAGCCCTTAGAGACAAACATTGGAAAGTCCCGAACATCTATCGATCTTTATAATTGAGTGGTTGATTAGTTTGTCCATTCTGGGCCACTGTGTAAACATGGTGGTGCAACATGGCGCCCTCTTGTGGAGAGGAGCTGCTCCCCTTTTGGCTCCGAAGATACTTTGCATATTCTGGTGATTATACTCAAATGAAACCGTCTTAATTATTTATTTTTTGTAATGAATGATTTGTCAACCCTCCCCTTTCAAACTAAACTCTGCACACTGTACCTTTAAATCTCCTCAAACCAGATGACGGTGGTGCATTTGAAAGTAGTGCAGAGCTGTGAGGAGTGTATGAAAACAGAGCCTCCTTTACCACACACATTACTGCACTTTAACATGTTGTTAAAGTGCAGAAACTTGTGTGAGTTTAAGTATGTATGTGAGTGTGTTTAAGTGTGTTTGAGTGTGTGTGTTTAAGTGTGTGTGTGTGAAACCACATCTACATGGTAATGTGAGCAGAATGGCTCCTCGAAGGTGAATAAAGTTGGGCGCCCTGAGCGGAGTGTGTTCTGGTAAACACACCTCTGATGCTGCAGCAGTAAGTAGGTATCTAATCACAGCTCCGAGCCGCTTTGTTGCCACGGGCCCCGCGGCGCAATCACAAGTCTTTTGTGGCCCCGTGAGTACAAACGCCGGCCTGTTGATGCGCAATCACGTCTGACTCTGTAGTTAGAGGCTCTCGCCGTGTGATGACTGGATGAGAGAGGGGCATTAAATGCCTCCATCCACGTCTGTCTCTGGTAATCAGCAGGCCAGCTCACAACACGCCTCCTTCTCCAGGTCTTTAGCCTGAACTGTCGCCAGAGGTCACTCATGCAGAGTTTGTCTGAAGTTGTTGTTGTGGTGATACTTTGCCAATATGTCTCAACAATAGCCCCCATTCTCCGGCAGCAGCAGCAGCAGCAACAATGCAGCTTCTTTCCCTATCTCTGTGGACAACGTGTCCACCTGCACTTTCCCCGGCAAAGCTCCGCAACGCCCAGAATAGATTTTTTAATCAAGGCCCCATTGTGGGCCTCAGCCCCGTGTCTGCCGGTGATATATCTCCGGCCCGGCGCCTTTCCTTCGCCTCGTCCGCCTTCTCCCGGCTCTGATCCATCCTTTCCACCTAAGCCCATGAGTTTGACACTCGGGCTATCAATTACCTGCTCCGTCTCAGCTCCGGCCTAAAGCCCGAGCACGCCGACATCCCAGCGCCGCGGAATACTAAGTTTGCTCGACAGCGAAGAGGAGGGTGGATGATAAACCCTGAGGGCTGAGGGCGACATTACATCTTCCTCCTGTTCCGTCATCTCCCACAATGCCTTGCTGCCGTGAGTGGCTCCCTGGGCAGAGGCCCAGCCTGTCACAATCACTTATTTCATCCGGCGTCGCCACAAAATGAAGGAGTGCGACTCAAAGAACGGATGAAGAAATGCTAAACTGCAAAGACGAATGGGACGACGGTGAATATTTTACGTGACAGCAGCCGAGAGGTATTTTTCATTGCACTTATATTACCTTTTATTCTTCCACTCTGTCAGACCTTTTAGGAATTTTCAACGTGTCTCCCGAGTGATGGTTGGTTATTATTGCAGAGCTCTAATTAGGCAGGTTTGCATCATTCCCAGAGCCACGTTTCAGAGGATGAGTGGTTTGGTTATTGCAGTGTTTTAAAAAGCTGATGAGGATAAATTCAAAGGGCTGGAATCCAGTTTTAAGATCAGGGGAATATTTTTTTTTTTTTTTTTGGATAAATAAGGCATTTTAATTGGTCGACACTCAGAGTCTGAGATAAATTTGGATTTATTCAACGATTGGCTGGATAATATTGTTCAATATTGTTTGAGTCTTTCTTAAATTCTATTTATTATTTTGCTTTCGAGTAAGGGTTAGAAAAAATAAAAACAAGAAGACAAACTATTAAATTGAACATTTTGTATTAAAATAATAATTCTCTTGAAATCAACTGCAAAAGAAAATGACTAAATGACAACTGGGACTACTTTTCTCATTTCTATGAACTGTTACATCTATCTGGTCAAACTAAAAATAATGATGATCAGATTTGCATGTTTTTGTTTCTTTGTTAGCTCCTGAGCTCACGTTTCACTTGTAGTTTGTCACTCGCAGTTTGCCAGTGGTCAGTGTCAGTTCGCATTTAGCTAGCTAACCGGTGGTGCAGTCTGACAGACCCATGGAAAATGCTACAGCTCAAAATGCCTGAAAACATCTTGGTCAAGGTAACTGAAAAGTTATTTAGCTATTAGCTATTTAAGTATTGAGTTCTTAATGTCTGCTATCATCATTGTTTACGTAGCCTTTAGCTAGCTAAATAGTCAGTCCCTAATGTCTGCTAACATTACTACCTGCTTAGCTAGCTTAATCCTTCAGAAAGCCTACTAGCATATGTGCCTCTTTAGCACTTAGCCTGCTCAATACTGTAGTTAGTTGATAATGTCTGCCAAAATGAGTTACTACTTAGCAAGTTAGTATTGCTAGTAGTGCTAATCAATCAGCTAAATGCTAACCAGCTGGTTCATGGTGTGTGCTAGCAATAGTGTTAACTCAGTGTTTAGCTTGTTAAGCTAGCATTAATGCAAACCTTGAACATGGCTAGAAAGAAATCAGTTTATGTCCACTATCATTTGTGTTTACTAAGTATTTAGCTTGCTAAACATTCTTGGCTCATGGTGTTTGCTAGCGGTGGCGTTTACTCGGCATTTGGCTCGTTGAAGAGTTGGTTTTTAATGCATTGATAGCCACTGAGCATTTAGCTAATGTCTGCTAATTGCTTACTTAGTATTTAGCAAGCTGTGCCAGGGCTGGGGCACAACTGTCTAATGAAATGATCATAGTCATTCAGTTGTTGAATATGGAAATAAATGCCTGGTGTAGGCAAACATGGCTTTATTTGATCAGGGACTGAGCCAAGTTAAAGTGATTGTAACTGACAACAGCTGAGAGTTAGAAAGCTGTGGGGATGGAGGTGGTGCATTTGATATTAATGCTTTTCCCCCCAGATGGTTCAGACTCAACCACTCTTGTCATGATAAAGAAGAAACTTTAATGGCAATTTTCACACTAGTTTGCAAGGTGGCTGTCTCCCAGCTGATGATGACTGGCCTTACAACTATTGATCAGATGTTCAATTCACTCTAGCAGCCGATCGATCAAACTGCTCCTTTGTGAGCATCCGTCGCCGGCTCTTTTCAGAGCACGTCAGCCGTGTTGCAGATGTGCAGACCACTTCTGTGGACCCCAGCCAACTGAGCGAATCCTCGGTTCGACTCAATTAACTCAATCACTGCTGTCTGGCTCCGGCTCAAAGGTACAGAAGTGCAGAGGTGTATCCTGGGATTGAATTGGCTCGGGGGGGGGGGGGGGGGGGGGCGCCCCCTCTTTCGGGGGGGGGGGGGGATGAGCTCGCCTCTGTCCGTTTGTGGGCTCCTCTTATGCATTCAGAGGTCGTCTTAGCAACACATTTACCCAGGAAGCTCCAACATGAGGTGTAGCACATGAAAGGGTCGCGCGGGAAATGGTGCACTTTGCATTACTCCGTGTTTGTGCATGTAGGCTACATGTACATACTCATGAAGTCGTCAGCACTGACCTTTCCGATGTAGAGCGGTTCCAGTCCGGTGTATTCCTCCAGGACGAAGAACTGGTTCCATACCCAGCCTCGCTTCACTCTGTGGAGCGGCAAGGCGCCGGCTGCGTCGCCCTCCTCCGCGGGTTTACCCCCGATGCCGTGAGGCAGGAGGGTCAAAAGGCAGAGGACCACGTGGAGCATAGTCCGGGCAACTCCTGGAGGATGCTGTTGGTCTCCCATTGTGAAACACAGAGGACTTTTCCCTCTTTCCACAAGACTGCACTTGTTTCCTGTCTCTCTTCTTCTGTCTTTCTCTGGCCCTGTGAAAGAAGGAAGAACATGATGAGCGTCAGGATTGACTGTCTTTGGACAGCTACATGCTTTTGTCATATATTGAGCTCCACACTGTAGGAGACCTGCATGGATGACGCACACTTTCTGCCTTTTCATTCAGTTCTGATGAGCTGTGTGTGTGTGTGTGTGTGTGTGTGTGCGTGTGTGTGTGTGTGTGTGTGTGTGCTGCTTCCTGCAGGGTTGGTGCAGTGGTGTTGTAGAAGAGGTCACATGGAAGAGCAGAGGACGTTATGAGGTCAGAAGACGACCAGGCTGAAGGGTAAAGTACGTTTCCAACTGCTTTCATTGAAATCTATGCAAATGTGGAAAAATGAGCTACATCTGGGTTCTATTTAGAAATTCACTAAGATAAAAAAAAAGAAAAGAAAATATGTTCACCATAACATACATTCCCGTTAAGTATGTTATTCATGTCAGAACTGGGTTAAAGAAATCACATTTTTGCTGTCAAAACAAATCTTTAGATAGAAAACATTGAACGTAGGAGCTTGTCCGACAAGCTGAAGTAGTTTTCTCACAAGCCAGCAGGGGGTGCTCACTCTCGGCCCCAGACGCCATTGAAAGTTATGGTGTTTTGCTCTTAAAATGTAAAATATTAAAGTCCAATTCCCACTCTGGACAAATGTTGGCTTCAACTCAGAGCCGAATGGACTTTGGATCAGTCGTAGCCAAACAGTGTGTGTACTCTTCAAGGACACAGTTTGAGAGATTCAACGACACATTCATTACTTCCCCTGGACCAAGCCCCAGACTAACTAAATATCCAGAGAAATTGGCGGCAGCTTCGGCCAATCGGAGCGCAGGATGGGTGATGGGTGGCCAAAACTCTTAAAGAGGTCATTTTGGCTCAAATCTAGTTTAAGGTGATTAATTCAGCTCGGAATAAAGATGTCAAATTGTAGTTTCTGTGTCGATGGATATGAGAGATTAAGTTCAATCTCAAACACATAATCAGCTTTACAGGTTCAAACAAGCTGCTTCCCATCTTCAAAATCCAGTTACAAGATTCCGGCGCACCCGCGACATAATAAACACAATGAGTGCCTTCTATTTCCCAAAATGTTAATTGCGTTTTGTAACGACCTCTTCGGAAATATCCCCATAAAAATGGGCTTTAAAAACCAGGCACTAACCCGCGATGCTTTCTGCTCCAATCCCAAAAACTTGGTTAAAAGTTATAATGGAAAACTCCCCCGACTTTTCCTGGTGGAGCCCGGAGGTGAACGCAAGCCGCTTTTCACTTCGCTCCAGCTCAACAAAACCCCATATTTTGAGAAACGCAGGCGAGAGGGGAGGAGAGGTGTTTCCTCTCCTTCTTCCTCTGCTTCCTGTGAGGTGAGGTGAGCTCCTTCACACCTCCTGCAGAAAGGCCTGTGGGGGTGTGATGTTCCCAGAGTGTTGTGTTTCTGTTCACACCTGCTCAAGCTTTACTCACACCATGTTCTACAAGTTCCCCTCAGCGCCGCTCATTACAAGCACACGTTTTTTTTCTGGCGGCCCTGATGGTGCTGGATATCGCCGGGATGCTGAGTTTAAAGCCGGTAACATACAGTCTCTCTCCGCTTTGATACAGACATCGTATGAATCTTTAAGTTCATCGAGGGGCAATTCTGTGAATCCTTTTGCAGAAGATGCTTTTTAAGGTTATGCATCAACTTGGGCTAATCAATACCCTCTCACATGCAGCTCATGGCAGCTACGCCGCCTCTCTCCATATCTGCATTTTCCTTTTTTTCATGTGTTGGGAGGACGGTCGCATTCGCCCGCTCCTCCTGCATTAACAAGCTCGCGGAGAAAAATGGGCAGATTTACGGTCAAAAGGCTGAAAGAGACGGGGAAGGCGAGCGGGTGGAGGGGTGGGATGGTGGGGAACGGGGGGGGGGGGGGGGGGGGTGGTGTTAAAGCAAAG
>JAFBJT010106488.1:27137-41067 GCA_016785325.1 Chascanopsetta lugubris
TCTCTCTCTCTCTGTCTCTCTCTCTGTCTCTCTCTCTCTCTCTCTCTCTCTGAAATCATTTCATAGTTTCACTTTCCAACAGATTTACAGAACTAAAATAACATTTATCCATTTGTAAAGTTTTATAGTTGGATCCCAACTGACTATTGTTCTATTCTATTTTCATCTGATGTGGAAAAAAACACATTTACAGTAAATAAAAAGTTGAATAAAGCATGGCAGAAGATGCAGAAATAATAAAAATATAATAATATAATAAATAATAATAACAAATACATAACTGCAATTCAACGAGAGCAGCTTTATGTTATCTGTCTGTTCCGAAAAAAGCCTGTCTCATTTGTGCAAGTCAACCATTGGAATTAAAGTGTCAAAAGAAACTATGAAACATCGTGCCAATGAAAATTAAAATAACTGTCGGTTGCATCTTAAAAGCTGTACATTTCAAAAGTAGCAGGTGCGTTTGCTAATGTTTGATCGCTGCCATGACAACGTCAAAGATCAAATGTTATGAATTGACGAAAGAGGACCCACACCCTTGAATTATGAAGTAATTTATGTGAATCAACCAGCAGTGGAGGCTGATCGATGAGCTGTGGTATTCTGGGACACACCTGTTGCGTATATATATATACACAATTTGATTAGAGGAAATGACAGTGATCACACCAGGAACCATTCAGCCAGAATGGCTGAGCAATAACCTTTAAATAACATGCAGAAGAATCCTGCCTTGACTCCGTCTGTCACTCTGTGCCACTCAGGCAGACACTCAGAGAGTTCCTCCTCTGCTTTGAGATTTTCCCAAACGCCTCCTCCGCAAAAGGAGTCATCGTTTTATCTTATCATTTCAAAATCACTTTACATCCTGCTCGCCATCGGAGAGCACACACAGAAACACAACGGTCATTTAAAGGTGTGGTGTGTAAGATTTCTGTCATTTTTGTCAAAATATTACAAAATAATTACATACTGACATTTTCATCAATTGATAATTACCAAATGTTTTATTTTCTTCCCATTACCCTTAAATGAGCCCTTTAATGTATATTTACATGAGGAGCGTACTAAACATCTTTTGAGTTTGAATGACAACTGAAGTCGACCACAGGTTCTCCTGCATCTTCAGAAGGGTGAGGGTGAGGTGATGGATACAACATGCAACTTCACCTCTAGAGGTCACCAAATCTTACACACTGCACCTTTAATCAAGACTGAATCAAATGAAAAAAAGAAGCCTGACAAATAATCGTATGTGACTGCATTGCTTTGGCAGCACAGTCACATAATAACTTGTTGATGTACGCTCTCCAACCTGTGCACACCGTCTCGCAGCGCATGATCCGAATGTTTACAACCACATGTCCTCCCAGCGCCCTCTCCTCCACCTGAGCTCATCACATGTGACGGCGCAGCTCCAACACATGGTTCGTTGGATGAGGGGGGGATTTCAAAGTGGCAGCTTGCTCTCGTGACATTTTCCAGAATGATGGAATCCAGCTGTCGATTCACCGACACGTTCTGTCATCATTACTTTGACCCCATTATTAAATGAAGAGAAAATAAGACATGGACCATTTGATCTCTGGTGTCGGGACGGCGAATGATATCTATTTACTCATCTATATCTATCTGTATTATATATTATTGTACGGCAGTATTCCGGTACTTGCGCACATCCTTCCACAGAGACGGAAATGCAATCCCCGTCATCAAAACACCCATGTCGAGCCGCGCCACAGCCTTCACTGCTTCTCGGTAAGAGAGTTGGATGAAAGGATGGAGTGAACATGAACATGTGACCTCCTGCAGAGACACATGGGATCCATTCCAGCTGAACCCGGTGGGATCAGAGAAGCAGAAGAAGAAAAGATGCTTCCAGCTGGCCCAGTACCTGGTGGCTATCATTGTGGGGTTAGCGGTCCTGACCAGTGCTGTCGTTGCTAAGGTAGGATTGTCCCACTTTCTACACGACTCGGTGTTTGTCCGTTTGATTATTTCACTTCTATTTCTCCGCGGAGAGCTTCCACGGAGAATCACCAGCAGGAACATCACTTTATCTTGCTTGTCAGCACAATTCACACGGGTTCTCTCGGGGCCCCGCTGTTCCAATCTGAACCACCACAGTTTCACCATGAGCCAACAAACTGCCCTTCTCAAGAGTATCAACAGACATAGAAAGATTTTTGTTGTAATCTAAATCAGATTTATTTTTCCAGCCATTTATCCAAGAGTGTTTACAATCAGGGCTTTTATAGTTTAGCAAAAATAAGTGTCTTATCTACCCGTGTGCCATTTATGACAGGGCAGGGCTCACAACACTTGATCCCTTTGTACCCAACTATCAGTGTGTTGTTGTATCTGTGACGACAATACACAGAATTTAAATTTTTTTTTTTTATTTCCTGGGTCTTTCAAGGTCATGTGCGGGTGCTGTTTAATAAAGTGCTGCAACTCATTTATTCAATTGTGTTTATGAAAATTGTTGGCAGCAAACACGGTATCTGCTTTCATCTGTTCTATTTAAAAGCAGAACATCCGATGATGTGGGGTAGAAGTGCACTGTAGGATTTTCTAAATGATTAGGGTTTTTTTGCTTACATTTTGTGGTATATACACTTCCTTTGTTTTCATTTGCAAGTTAGGTGACAATCGCCCAAGGATGTTTTTCCCCCCAAAATGAACAGCAGGAGACCATTACATCTAGCTTTTGTGATCAATTAATCCAAATGTTAAAAATTGATCGATTCTTAGATTCATCATGTCGTAACTTCTGCATACCTTGATAATGACCGTCTTTTTCAAATCCAAATATGAACTATATAAGTACAAGCGATGCAACACATGGAACTCTCTTTGTCACATGACTTCATTTGTCTCAGTTGTCCAAACTGTTGACATGCTGGACTTGTCTGTCCGTTCAGGGCTCTCTGCTGGTGCTGTCGACCATGTCGTGTCCGACCTCACTGCGCAGCGACAAGGAGAAACAGTTCTACCTGCTGATGCTGGTTTTATGCCTGGTCTGTCCGAACCTGCTGGTGTTTCTGAAGTCGCTGTGGAGATGTGCCTTCAAGAGCTTCGTTCAACCAAACATGAAGACCATGTCCTTGGTATGTTTGAATGAAGCGTGCAATAACAACAAAGAACTGCAGTGGATTGACACTTTTCTCGATACCTTTTTACAATGATTCATACCTGGTCCTACTGCCTTTCTTTACGAGGCACTAATGGAGGTTTAAAGGTCACTGTAAATGGTTCCACGGTGACTTCAAGCTGATCACGCCTGATCAAAACAGGTCAATCCAAAACGTGTGGCTATGGTTCATGTGTAAAGAAACAGTGGACAGGATTCAGTGATATCTAGTGGTGACGTCGCAGGTTGCGGCAAGTCTCCCCCTTCATCATCATAACTCAGTTATTTTGTCCCTTCTTGGCTATTGTAGTTGAGTATCTTTTTTATTTTGGCCTCAGGTATGTTATTTTGTATATTAAGGTTTTTCTTTTTCATTGACGCCAAACCATCATCGTGTGTGTGTGTGTGTGTGTGTGTGTGTGTGTGTGTGTGTGTGTGTGTGTGTGTGTGTGTGTGTGTGTGTGTGTGTGTGTGTGCGTGCGTGCGCACGTGTGTCCCATCTTAATGTTGCCTTTGCATCTTTTCCAGGTTTGTGCAATCGAGTGTCTGGTGTCTCTCGGCACCTCAGTCCTGGTGCTGGTCGTCATGCCCAACTTTGATGTGCTGACTAATCTCTTCATCAGTGGAGGAGTCTGCATCGTGACGGCCATTATGCAGATTGCTTTCAAACTACAGAACGAAACATGGAAAATTATTTTCCCGCTATGTTCCCTCATTTTCACAGTTGCAGGTAAACGAGGTCACTCCCTGTCATTTCTCTCTGTCTGGACTTAGGCTCGAGTAAATATCCAAGAGGTTTTGTTTTGGTGTTGATTCCAACATATTTTGTCATCTAGATTTTGACTGGTTTGACAAAATAGCTTTTTTTTCCCCCAAAACAGAGGATTTTGCGTGACTCTCACAGCTACTGTGTTACCACCCAACAGGTTACTGTCTCCTGGGAGCCGACTACTATGTCAGGGCATCGTTGCACGTGGACAGACAGAGCACCGACAGCATCGTCTATGTTGGAATAGGAATTGTTTGTTCGGTCCTTATTTCCATCTGCTGGTGGGAAAATCCTCTGCAGGCCACGAATCGAATGCAGGTCGAGTGTTCTTTGTTTTTGCTTTGTGTCCTCACGGCGACGACTTGTAAACAATAGTCCAAATGAACCCGAGTCTGAAGAAGTCTGACCTGCTTCCACTTTTGTAGCATGTACATGGACGAGCTGTGTCTTTCCAACAGGCTGTGTGGATAGGACAGTTATTCATGTTGTATTATCTACGGAGCGAACCGAAGTGATGAGAGTAATCTCTCATCTCCCTCTTGTCCCACAGGAGACTCTGTCGGAGCTGGATGGATTCAGGGACTTTGTGTTTGTCATCAGCAGTATTCTCAGGATACTGGTGACTGGTAATTATCACACATCAATGTTTTCAGCCATGCGAGCCAACTGGCACGTGTTGTCGAGATGGAACATCGTGACAACTATCATCATCGGTGTTTTTGCGACATTCGGACAATGAAACATTCACACTGCTTAACTCTCTACTGAACACAACATGAAATATTCAAGACCCCGGTCAAGCAGCCATTTTGATGAAAACCAGAAAGTCGTTCTCTGCTGTTCATGTCAAAGTGTCCCCAAACAACAGAACACGATTCATGTCCACGTGTGTAGTTATAACCTCAAATTCAACGTTTTCATACCAACTACATTTTTAAAACTCGGTTGACATTTTTAAATCAATTGTTTGGCAAGAAGACTTGAGCCTTAGTTACACATATAACTATAAAGTTGATCCTTTCTGATATTTGTGTCGGTCTCTGTTGTAGGAGGAGTCTACCTGTTATACCATGGACTTATAGAGCAGTCCATCGACATGAATCATTTTAAACTCCACTCGAGTGATGACAGAGATTTGTTGCAAATCGGACTGGGCCTGTTCTTCCTGCAGGTGAGTGGAAGGAAGTGATACAAACAACATGGTTATGGACACACAGACGCGACGTCTGCCACAGTGTAGAACTGATACAGTCTGCTGATACTCTCTATGGATCATGGACGGCTCATTAAGCATGAAAGTCACATTTGGCTCAGAGTAAGACAGGGTTGCCCGATTAAAGGTGCAGTGTGTACGATTTTGGCCAATTTTGTCACTTCTAAAAATATGACTCAGTACATACTGACATTTTCATGGATTTATATTCACGTAAATGTTTTGTTTTTTTCTATGACACATAAATGAGCCTATTAATGTATGTTTACATGAGGGACGGGTCCACTCTATGGAGGCAGCCATGTTTTTACAGTAGGAAAAGTGGACGTACTAAACATCTTTTGAGTCTTAATGACAACTGAAGTCGAGCACAGGTTCTCCTGCATGTTCAGAAGGGTGAGGGGGTGAGGTGATGGATACGACATGCAACTTCACCTCTAGGGGTCACCAAATCTTACACACTGCACCTTTAAGTTACCTTATATAAGAAATTATAATCAAGCCCGTTCAACATGATGTGAGGTGTTAATCCGTTTCTGACCTCTGAGTAGCAATGTTGGTTTTTAATACATCGGGCCTGCGACTCCAAATGTTTCCTCCCTTGAGCCGCGAATAAAATCCGAGATCAATGGCAAATAGAACGAACTGTTCTTCAAAAACACCTGGGATCCCGGCAACTCGCCTCCCGCAAGTGAAAGACATGTTTGCTTGTCTTTGGATTCAGGCATTCTGTTCAGCGGCCTGTCACTGGTTCGGGGTGGTGGCCTGTAAGATCCACGCGGTGAGAATGAGCTTCGCGTTCCCGGTCTGTTGCGTCGGACCTGTGACGCTCGGGCTGGGGATGGTACTTTTCATAACGCAGGCGCACGGTTTGCAGGGCGCAGCCACGCGCAGTATTCCAGGTAAGTTCGTTGACTGTCCACACGAGGGGAGAAATGTTTGGCTTCGAGTTATTCCTGCGGAGAGAGTGTTGCTTACCCCACTGCTTTTACTACATCTCCGCTGCAGAGTTTTGTGAGAGTTTAGCCTTCCTGAGCCATAGGAACACCACCCCTGTGGTCCTGCTGGAGATCACCAGGAGCATCTGTCGCACCACACTCAACAGGTGCATACAATGTTTAAGAAACTTCGGCCGAGGGAGGGAGAGAGAGAGAGAGAGAGAGAGAGAGAGAGAGCAGTTGTACTGTATGGATGTGCTCAATCTGACTTTGTCCTATTTGACAGTGATTACATGCAGTGGCCTTTTCTGATGCTGGCACTGGAGGGAGTGTGCATGTGGTTAGGCTTTGTCACATGCACCTACTATGTATGGAAGATCAAGGTATCAGTATAAATAAAGTACACACACACACACACACACACACACAGAACAGAGAGACTGGAAGTGGAATGCCTGGATGGGCCTCTCTGGTTTTTAGGTCCAGCGAATTGAGAGGACGTCTCAGCTCTTTGTTCGTCGTCTCTACGAATCTGCTTTCATCGACCTGTCGCTGCTTCTTAACACCAAGATGAAGGTGCCCAGGGCCCGAAATCTGGAGAGGTGAGAGTGCGCAGCTTGCTGATCCAATGGTGTCATTTTATTTTTGTGTTTTTTTTATTTTTTTAAAGGTGCAGTGTGTACGATTTGGTGACATCGAGAGGTGAAGTTGCACGTTGTATCCATCACCTCACCCTCACATTCACAGTCATTAAAACTACGAGGCTAAAACTCAAAGATGCTTATTACGTCCACTTTTACTACCAGGACCCTCACCTTATGTAAATATACAGCCATGGGCTCATTTAAGGGTAATGATGATCAATTCATACAAATGTCAGTATGTAATTGTGACAAAAATGACCCAAAAAATCGTACACACTGCACCTTTAAAAACTGGAAAACGCTATAACTTTACCAAGTGCATCTGTCCTTATGTAACGACGGGAGTTAAACGGTCTCCACACCAGGTCACGCTTCCCTCGACTGTTGAGGGACGCGTGTGTGTAACACGACATATTTACTGCCTCCTCTCACATCACTTCTCTGCTCCGACAGCCATGATGACATCCAGGACTGCGTGATCTACCTTTGTGCCACCATGTGGCACGAGACCTACGACGAAATGCTGAAGATTCTCACCTCCATGTTCAGGTTAGGGACGCGGCCTCAAATTCACTGCGTGGGCTTCATTCTTTTTCCACTTCCCAGAGAGGAGCGACCGGACAGCAGCAAACCATCCATCTTATCCCCTCACCGCAGAGCCGCAGAAGTGAAATTGAAAGTGTCATGAACACATGATGATTTGAAATGATTACCGTAGGCTACTGCTACAGGCCCGAAGGTGAGGTCAGATAAGATAAGGTAAGGTATTCAGAGGCGTGATGCGCATTCAACCCCCGCACGCTCCCTTAGAACCTTCAAAACCTCAAAGAGATGAGCACGTCTCCTGCTTGGAGGTGCATGTTTCCTGAGAGTGGGCTGACAGATTCACTGTGAGAGGGAATCAATGGATGGAGTTGGTGAGTCTCTGGTCTCTGGCGCTCCAGGTTGGATCGCTATCGAGGGGATCCAAAAGAGGAGCACAAGGACTGTTTCGAGTTCGAGTGCCACATCTATGTGGATGACGCCTTCATGACCGAGGAGGAGACGGGGAAGAGGCTGATCAATTCGTACGTGAATGACTTAATCCAGGTCGTCATCGAGGTTTACAGGTGAGACGGATCGGACATCCGTGATCTGTCGGAGGTGTCTCCAAGCTTTCTGACCCCGACCCGCTCTTCCATCATACAACCATTCAGGGTGTTCACCAACAAAGAGCCAGATGACGTGTCCATCATTGAGACCCCCTACGGTGGCAGGCTGATGTTCGTCATGCCGGAGGGCAACATGCTCTATGTTCACTTGAAAGACAAAGCTCTCATCAGGAACAAGAAACGATGGTCCCAGGTAAGGGGGGTGGAGGGGGGGGCGGGGGTCTTTGAGTGTCTATACATACAGCACACACAGCATATCTGGACTTTCTATTCTGGTTCCATGAGATATGACCATGTCCCTTCGTGCTGTCCCATGTGATGTATATCAATATTTATGACTTTCAGATTATGTATCTGTATTATCTCCTCGGGTGGAAGGGTTACATCAGCAAGAACCCTCAGAAAATCCCAGTAGGTCCAATATTATTGTCTAGTCTTTGTTTCTTGCAGAAAATGTGCACATGTAAGCAATTATTCATTAGTGTTCAAAAGATTGATCTTTGAGCCTCTTTCCACAGCGCCAGAACAACCCGTGCAGGGCCAGTTTGGTGTCTTTGGATGGGGAGAGTTTCCTGTGTCCTCAGTACGACAACGACTACAAGAGGAAATTAATTTCAGATGAAAACACGTATCTTCTGGCTCTGGATGGAGACACCGACTTCCACCCCAAAGCTGTGATTCTGCTGGTGGACAGGTCAGCGTGAGAAGATTCCACTGGATAACTTCATCATGGTCCAAGATGAAGATGTTTTACTTTCCCGTTATTTGTTAATGGTCGTGAAATGCCTTGGTGTTTCAGTTTGGCGTTTGTAATGTACTACACTTTTTGAAATGTTACTTTTCTCGTAAACTCCACATTGTTGTGATTGACAGGTTGAGGATGTATGAAAACGTAGGTGCGGCCTGCGGCAGAATCCATCCTACTGGCATGGGTAAGTCATCTTTGTCAGCTTTTTTATAAGGAACATCTAAACGGTCTACTCTGATGTATTGATAATTGCTTCAAATGCAGCAAATAAATCATATTTATTTGGAGGGGGGAGGGGGTTAAAGGTCAAAACTGAGGTTAAATAACACCTGCAGTCGGTTCTCCCGCACGGTCAGGAGGGTGAGGTGATGGACGCAACACGCAACCGCACCTCTCCATGTCACCAAATCGTACGCACTGCACCTTTAGACGGAAAGACATCTTTCGCTGAAGAAGTATTTCCGACACCCTGCGACTTCCTTCGCCGCAATGACCTCGTCTCTTCGTGTCCTGCGCTCACCCCCCGTGTTGACCTGCTCCCCCAGGTCCCATGGTGTGGTACCAGAAGTTTGAATACGCCGTGGGCCACTGGCTCCAGAAGACCGCCGAGCACGTGTTTGGCTGCGTGCTGTGCAGCCCTGGATGCTTCAGCCTCTTCCGGGGCTCGGCCTTGATGGATGACAACGTGTTGAAGAGATACACGACGACCGCCACCAAAGCGTCAGAATACGTCCAGTACGACCAAGGTTGGCGTCACCCTTTCTTCCGTCCGGCCTCGCCTCCGTGCCTTGTTTTGAGTTTTACGCATCTAACGTGTGGTGTGTGCCCGAAGGGGAGGACCGCTGGCTGTGCACTCTGCTCCTGCAGCAGGGATGGCGCGTGGAGTACAACGCCGCGTCGGACGCCTACACCAACTCGCCACAGGAGTTCAAGGAGTTCTACAACCAGAGGAGGCGATGGGGTCCGTCCACGCTGGCCAACACGCTGGACCTCCTGCACAGGTCAGTGAACCGCACAGTGACGCAGCCGATGGAGCTCCGGTGGCGCATCGATAACTGTGCTCTGTGCGGAAACGTGAGGTTGCGAACGGGCCGTTTACTTTCGCACGGCGATTCACCGTGACTCTGTTACAGCGGCTCGCAGACGGTGAAGAAGAACTCGTCAATCTCCCGACTGTACATCTTCTACCAGATGTTTGCCGTGGGCTCCTCGATCCTCGGGCCAGCGTCTGTGACTCTCATGATAGCGGGTCAGTCATTTATTATCCTTCCCGTCGGACTTCAGCTAGAGTTAATGTTTAAGCAGCCACTTATCTCTCATTATTAAATGATTCCCATAAAGCTGAGGCATGGTTTTATCAGTTCGGCATTTACAGAAACCTGGATAACTTTTAACTGAGTCATTTTCCCGAGCGATACACTTCCACACAGACTTTGTGGAATCAGCATTTTAGACACTGCCTGATATAACGGTTATGGCAGAAATAGATTAGATTTGATTTCAAAACTTCTTCTGTTTCACATTTTCTCGTCATCCACTCGAATGATCCAATATATGGTCTTCATCTCGTGGTGAACCTTCGAGAACACGTGAGACGCCTCACATCTCTCTGAGATAACAATAAATGATACTCCATGAAAGAGAGAAATCCAAAGAAAAGATGTTCTCTCTCCCGCCTTTTGGCACAAAGCTCTGGAGGTGGCGATGCCCCAGTTACGTGTGACTTTAGCCTTGTTGAGTAAGATGTTCGCCATCTTTCATTTCAACTTGAGTGCGACTCCACCAGGCCGAGAAACACCTGAATGTTCATCTCCTGCACGTGTTTCTCTGCGACAGGCGCCTTCCAGTTCGTCTTTGACATGGCAGGAACACTTTCCATCATCGTTGCCAGCGTTCCTCCCGTCTTCTACGTCATTGTCTGTTTCGTCACCAGCAGTAACACTCAAATAACCATCGGCGCCATTATGAGCGTGTTGTACGCTTTCCTCATGACCGCGTCCTTCTTCTCCATCATCGGTGGGTAAAGAGTGCTTTTCTTTTTTTTTGGTCAAACTGTTCGGTGAATTGGTTTCTTAATGCCGTGCATTTTCCATGTTCAGGTGACATGGTCATTGAAGGCACCTTCCTGACCCCCACTGGTGTGTTTTTGGTTTCCATGACAATCTTGTATATGGTGACAGCCCTTCTACATCCACAAGAGTTTGGTAGGAGTCCTTGTTGTGATTCTCAATATATTGTTGTCAATGTTTGAGTATAATGTGTTAGAGGAGGCACTGAGGAGCATAAAGGGTCAAGTGAATTTGTCAAATGTGAACATCGACATCATTTTCCACTTAAAGTATAATCATGATAATATTATAATAATAATTCACATATTATCTGTCACCGGCTGACGGACACAAATAAATCCGGGTCATGTCTCTTTTTTAGATATAGTCATTATCGCTTTTCTTATTGCTGTTGAGAGGAATTTGGAGTTCACTATGTCAGTAGTTTGATTCTGTCATTATTTTCTCCCACAGGGATGATTGTCTACGGTTTAATGTACTTCATCTGCATCCCCAGTGGATATCTCCTGCTCACCATCTACTCACTGGTTAACATGCACATCGTGACCTGGGGCACAAGGGAGTCAAACAAGTAACCTGCTGATAAATACCAATACTAATACTCACTGCAAACGATGACGGTCATTATGCGTCACTGTCTAAGAAATGACTGACAGATTTCCGGTCACACCACTGAAGATTTAAGTTGACGATGATTGAAACATGAAACAGAAGAGTTACTCTAAACAAATCAGTAGCATCAACTGTTGCTGACTTCAAGTTGCACACAAAGCTGTAATCCATGATTGTCATTTAATCTATACATACACACTTTCAAAATATCTCCTAATCACCTAATCCATCACCTCATTGGATGTCATAAATATGACCTCAACGACTGTAGAAGGAAAAACAAACAAAGAAACAAAGAAAGCCTCTGTGTCCTGTGTGTAAAGTGTGTTCCTCGCGTCTCCAGGGGAACCACTCAACCGAAGAAGAACAAGAATATTCTTTGTGACAAAAACTGTAGACTCTGCTGCTGGGACATGAAAGTACAGGTGCTGAGACCAAACACTTGTCAACGAGTATTCAGGCGGAGGGAGAGTTGCATGAATAACTAAGCCACGTTTCCTGATGCTTTTTCAGATAACGCAGGAAACCGAGAATCTGATGCTGCAACAGATCACGGGCCAGAACGCGCCGAAAGCCGAAACCTCTCCGAACGCAACTGTACCGGCGGCTGTCAACATTGAACTGCAACCCAACGCCGACGGCGCCACAGAGGAGCCTGTGGAGGGAGCAGAAGCTCCGCCCAGGGAAAGACAGAAGAAGAGAGAGCAGGCCGGACGCAGTGACAGTGACTCTACACGCAGCAGCAGTAACAGGTGTTTCTCCTCATTCCTTCAGTTCTCTTCATCGTAATCCATTGGATTACCGTCTAATGCGATGGCTCGATGGGAGTCCTGTCGCGTCAGCTGCTCGGTCCATAAACCAAAGTCATCAATGTGTCACGGACACAGTCGCTTTACAGTTTAAAAACACCATTGTTCTAGAACGGGAAGACTTTTACAACTGTGGCCAAAAAATATTCCTGGAGTTGACACTAATGTGTGTGTGTTCAAATGTGCAGCGATGACAGTGATGAGAAGAAGAGCATATCACTGAGTGTGTCATCTGACGTGTTTGACAACTACTCACTGGCTGAAGAGCTGGAGGCACCAGAGGAGCTTCATGCCAGTGGTGAGGGCCGACTCACTGTTCGTCAGGTGTAAACATGGCTCCCGATTCAGACCAAGATCACTCATCGCATTTACTCACAACTTGGCTTTGCAGGGCCTCTGCAACTCTGTTATCTTTACAAAATGTGGCCAACAAATGAGTCCATACACACACACACACACACACACACACACACGGCAACTCTCATCCATGCAATCCAATCAATTACTTTTACTCTATTATATAGAGCAAATAGCATATTGTGTGTGTGTGTGTGTGTGTGTGTGTGTGTGTGTGTCAGATTGGGTGAAGCCGGTGAAAACAGAGTTTTTGAAGAAGCTGACTTACGCCAACATGAAGAGAAATCTACAAGAGCAAATACGGTACGTCGAAAGGTTTAAAGTCACTTGACCTGCCACAGTGTTCATGTGAGCGTTTCAGAATCAGTATAATAAAACCGAAGTAAAGATAATCAACTAAATGCCAAATGTCAGCCCACCTGATAAGCGCCCAGTCAAATATTGGCTCGAGCGTCTGTCCATTAATGATGGCGACACGTGCGCTTCAGATAAGCTCACATGCACGTGTGTGTCCGTGTTCACTCTCTGTTGATTGGTTGTCTCGTCCCCAGATTCACACTGCGGAACAAAAAGCATGATGACCTGTGTGAGGAGTTGGTCTTAGCACTGACAGACTCGCTCGCTAGCGTGCTGAGCGAAGTCGGGCCTGAAGACATACTGAAAAAGGAGCAGCTGGAGGAGCTGCAATATGCACTGACAGAGCGGGTGATGATGGGATCATGAGAAGATCTTGTGCCGATCACAATTTTATCAAATTAATGAAACCACTCTGCGCCTTTTGTCGTTTCTTTATTGGGGAAACTTCTGCCAAAACTCTCAATACTCTTAATACTTAATACTCCTTGATTGGAGGAATGACTGTGTCTCCGAGAGACTGACTGTGTCTGGTCCTTCAGGCTCGACGGATCCTTAAGACCAGTCACATGAACAGACTGGAAAAGAGAGTGATGAGAGCCATCGAGAAAACACTCATCGCCCCGCAGGTGCAGAAACTAGATGAGGTAAGATGCTGCCTGACTTCCTCCATCACAACTTAAAGGTGCAGTGCGTAAGACTTGGTGACAGCTTCTGGCGAAGTCGCATGTTGTATCCATCACCTCACCCCTCCCTTCGGAACATGCAGGAGAACCTATGGTCGACTCCGGTTATCGTTCAAACTCAAAACGTGTTTCGTTCGTGCACATTTACTCCCGTAAAAACATGGCAGTCCCCATAGGGTGGACCCGCTCCTAGTGTGAGTTTACATTAAAATGACTCATTTTAGGGTTTTGTAAAAAAAAAAATGTTTTAAAAGAAAGTCATACAATGGGGTAAACATGTCTATTAAATTGTTTTGTAATTCTACTTCTACAGATAGAAGTTAAACAAAATGACCAAGATTTTACACACTGCACCTTTAGCAAATACTTTATGGAAACTGGCAGAGAGTCGGGGTCCTGCTGAGAACCATCTTCAGAGCAGATGAACAAGTAGCTACAAACCATCAC
>JAFBJT010106489.1:0-15689 GCA_016785325.1 Chascanopsetta lugubris
TCAAACTCATTTTGAAGCAACTATATGAATTATTTTTTCTTATTCTTGGGCTCATACATTTTAATTTGTGTCACTAAATGAACATAACGTTCGTTTCGTCTCACATCCTCTTCCTGTCCCTTCCCTCACACGGAAGCCCAGACTGCTCTGATTGGCCAGATGGCCCATGCAGTTATCTTGTTGCTGATGTGAGAACAGCCCCGTCCACAGTTGTACCAGACTCTGATCACCACCTATGGAAGTTGCTTGCCTGAAAAGTCCTGGGTTACGGGGCCCATTGAGCATGCAGTCGCATTTTTCCCAAAATGCAGGGGCTACAAAAAAATTACCAAAATAAAAGCATCATATATTAAAAATATGGAATACAACGACCAATAATTTAAAGAGTTTTAAATTACTATCGTGGTCTATGGGAGAAATAGGATTTGTTGTTGCAGTACTGCGAGTGGCCACATTTGCTACAAGTCTGAGGGGAGGGGCTGTATTCTATTTTATGAATACATCCATGTGTCCGCAGTGACATCAGCTTTAACAGGGAGTAGAATGATTGACAAAGAGGAGGCAATTATGTGACAAAGAGCGCCACATTCGGGTGCATCATAGAATGCATAGAAAGTATTAGATTTTGTATCTTGTGATGCACAGCTGAGGATGATTCTCCTCCTTTGAAGCCTGTAATAAGTCATCTGCAGATGACAACACTAACAAAGCTTGTCACTCAAGGAAATGACACAACACATGTTCTGATCCATCCCATTGTCTCAGTTTGAACATGAAGAGCAGCACCAGCCCTCGACCCGGTGAACCACATGAGATACAGCTGCTCATAAGCCAAACCAGCAACACACACACTCCCTCGCTCTCCATTGTGTAAGGGGACAATTTCATATGTTCCAGTCCCAGCAGAGTTGTCTTCATTTCTCTTGACAATGTTGTACTGCAGCAGTGAGCCTGCGGCGGCGACCATGCCAAACGTACGGAAAAGCAAGCGAACGGTCGCTAATGGAGAAAACGTACGGTTTTTGAAAAATGATATTGCAAACGAGGAGACAACTAATGGTGTTATTGCAGCTTGTTGAAAAAAAATGAAATAGACGGAGACATCTGTTGTTAATGGGGTTAAATGGGTTGTGTCCATGCTTGGCGGGTGCACGTATACATGCAGGGGGAGGGAGGAGCAGGGCTGCTTTATATGTTTTGGTTTACAGTGCATCACAGCGGCTCTGCTAACAATCACCACTCAATGAGCTCCAGCTCCGTCTTTGTTGTGAATGTGGCGCTTTGCATTTTGTTGTTTGCTTCAATGCTCAACATCCTCCTTTTGGTCTTTAATGTTTGCTTTTAAAGCGGGTACATTCAATTAGCAGCCCACGGGCCCAGTGCGGCTAGCGAGTTATGTTCAAGTTATGTACTTTTTGTATTTCGAAATAGCTCAGATTCAGTTCATTTAAAGGTGCAGTCTGTAAGATTTGGTCACATCTAGAGGGGAAATTCCATGTTGTATCCATCTCCTTACCCTCACCCTTCTGAATATGGAGGAGAACCTATGGTAGACTTCAGTTGCCATTAAAACAAAAACAAAAAAAGTTTAGTATGTCCACTACTGTAAAAACATGGCGGCCCCTGTGGAGTCGACTCACTCCTCATGTAAATATGTATTAATAGGCTCATTTAAGGGTAATGGGAAAAAAATAATACATTCAGGTAATTACAAATTCATAAAATTGTCAGGATGTTATTGTTTTGGAATATTTTTCAGAAGTGACAAAAATGACAGAAATCGTACGCACTGCACCTTTAAAGGGAAACGTTCCTGTTCAGAAATGGCATCATTATGGTTCATGTCATCTGAATTAAAACGGTTTCCATAGTAGATCTGTACAAATACAGAACACGGCTACACTGAAAACATCACTGTTGACGTCCAGTTCTGGTCAGCAAGCGATGACTATGGGCCGGCCATGATTGTCCAATAATGACGGGAGTCACCGGACGTCTCAATAAAATGTCCGATGACGTCGCCTTTCCCCAGGACAGATTTACGACAATTTCATTTTTCTGGATGATTTGCCACCGCTGGGCAGAGCCACCCCTTTCCTGTCATACAGGACATGGCCACACACAGGCAGGTAATAGAAAGTTAAAGAACGTGTTACTCAGACGCATACAGGGAATATGGTGGTATGCTACAACATGGCTCAATTTCTCAGTAGCAGATATTCCCTATAATAAGATTTGTGCAGAAAACGTGCAGCTCACAGGGTGGCCACTTGAGGCTGGCTCCAAAAGCAAGCTTATTCTATCGAGGTTTGAAATTTAAAGGGTGTGGGCTATTGAGTGACACCTGGGCCGACCTTTCTGTGGATGCTGCGACAGCACCATGGGCCCACCCCCAGCTCTCCCTGTTCCCCCGCGTCTTTGCCCGTTTTTGGATGAACCAGGAAATCGGAGGAGTTAGCCATCATGACCCGCCCACTATACGACTCATAAGCGCTATGGGTGATGACCCAACCCCCTCCTGGTATGAATATATAAAGGGGTCATTCTAGTGTCATGATCACGACACTCCATAATAGCCTCTACTAAATCCCACACACTGGACCTTGAACAAATAACAGTGATTGGATAGATCCAGTCTGATCAGATGGGATGTGACCCAATGAGGTCAGAAAGAGCTGATCCCACCTGCTACAGTGACACTATGGAAAAGTGTATGAGCTGCCATGGGCTCATATACCCTGACATCCTCTGTGGTGACAGTTTCCAGTGTTTGTTTGTGATGATTGAAGATGTATCCATGTTGTCCGACCATGTATTATAGGATGGCATATGAACTCATGGAATACAGCCCCTTCAGCAGAATGAATGTTCCAATCCCCAGATTCCCACATCATCATCATCCTAATCAAGTAAGGGGGGGAAGCTATTCCTGTTCCATGCCTATTTAAGTTTTGATTTAAATCCCTCAAATTATCCCCCCTACATACACACTCTGAGATCTACTCAAGAGGGAGGGATGACTTGTTGGCATCCTTTTTTTTTCTTAGATCAGACAACCACACGTCTACTGCATTCTCTGAGCTGCCTGCTCGCTGATGACATGTCTATGTTCAGGAGCTGCTTTTACATCCGCTTTTAGAAAGTGCATTGAAAGCCTCTCCATTTCTCATTCAATTCAAGAAGTTAATAAGATGGACATTCTCATACTTCAAGTCTTACTCTAAACCCAGGAGGTTATGGGTTCACGCCTGTCCGTCTTTTTGTTTGGAAGTGTGTTTGCCTGCAGGTTTACTCATTAACTACACATTTCAGGAAGTGAAGGAAAGGGACCAGGAAGAGATCATCTTATCTTATTCCTGTTTTATCGAATCTGATCTATCTAATATGTTTAAAGGTGCAATGTGGTGACATCTAGTGGTGATGTTGCATTTTGTATCCATCACCTCACCCTCACCCTTCTGAGCATGCAGGAGAACCTATGGTAGACTTCAGTTGTCATTAAAACTCAAAAGATATTTAGTGCGTCCACTCTGGGTTACTGTAAAAACATGGCGGCCCCCATAGACGGCATCGGCTCTTCATGTAATTATACAGTAATGAGCTTATTTAAGGGGGAGTGGAGAAATTTTTTTGGTGATTATAAATTCATGAAAATGTCTGTATGTAATTGTTTTGTGATGTTTTTAGAAGTGACAAACATGGCCGAAATCTTACACACTGCACCTCTGAGATAGATTTTATTTCATTCTTTTTTTTTTTTTTTTTTTTTTTTTTTACAATTTTCAGCTATTTGCATAATTCTTGGGGACATATATTTAAGAATATATCTAATTTAGTGCTTCAGGATGGAATCTATGGGCCTTATACTGGGCTTCTCTATAGTTATACCATAGATCCACATCTTCTAGAACTTTTGCCACAATCAGAACAATGAAGTTATATCATCACCCCTGTTCACGAGTATATTTATGGGATGATCAGTCCGATCGCAGGATCCCCGAATCAGATGGCTCTCACAGACACCTTCTACGTCTGTGTGCTAGTCTGCAGAATCTGGATCTAGAGGATTTGAATCAGCTAATCACATGGCGGCAATTCAATGCATTCAGGTATGCTCATGGTGCTGCCTTCAGATTCTCGTGCACTTGTTGTCGTTGAACCTGAAAACACAAACCTTTCAGCAGATACACTCAGCATCAAAAGCCAACACTGGCCCTCTTGTCATAAAGCGGCTCTGCTCTGGTTACTCTGTTACTCTGTTTGACTTTCCAGTTAGCGTGTGTCACCGTGCTGATTCATGCTTTTCACCTGAAAGAGCTTTCTTGTTGTTGTCGGCAGTGAAATATGACAAAAGTTCAACCATGCTGCCTCCGGGATCATTGCACAAGAATAGAGGCCTTGCACTTGAGCAGGTGAGTTGTTTGCTGCAGGGGGGGTGGGGAGGGGGGGGGGGGCTCTGCAGTGGATTCATAGCAACGACAAATTCAGTTCAATTGTCTTATAGCTAGAAATAGAGATTATAGATCAGTGGATTCATAGCAAATTCAGTTCAATTGTCTTATAGCTAGAAATAGAGATTATAGATATGTTGTGGAATTGCTTTGAATCCAAAGTATGGCAAGACCTCTGCAGTCATAAATTGCAGGGCTCTCCCTAGAGAATGGAATAAAGGCGCAGCGCCATTGTACCACAGTCTTAGCGCCATCGTACCAAAATTGTTGTTGCAGTACCAATTTTGTCTGAGGGGAGGTGCTGTATTCTTTTTTATTGTTACATCCATGGTTCTACTATAATGTTTATCATACCTTTCAGAGGTCTCATTCATGATGAGAACATAGACTCCTCCCCAAATACTTGATCTGGATCTGGCTTTAAGCGGAGGGGTCGCCTCATGGAGATAGAGTCCGACAGGAGTCTTGGCTCTCCGTCTTCCATCTCATACCCATTTTCTAAAACCCCGTCCTGACCGTAGATTTAAAGCTCTGGCGTCTATTGTTTGGAATGTTGGAGAGAGCGCGCTATGAATTTTGGTTTTCGCGTCTTTTCTGATTCTGAAAATGAAAACTAATACGCTCGGCGGCAGCAGCGTATTCAAAAGACAATCAAAAACTTATGCTCCAGTGTTGGAGGAGCAGAGCTTTGCTGCTCAGCTCCGCCAGGGAATTGAACAAGGCGGCATCATTGGAGTTATTTTTACTACGAAGGGAAAAAAAAAAAAAAACTTCATATAAATATCTAATACATCAGGCAATTACTGTAATTACTGTACAATAGCTTTAGGCTGCTATAAATACAATGTTTGAGCAGCATTCCAGTCACAGGGATGACAGACAGATTTTCAACAACACTGGCCGAGCTCCGTCTCCTTTCTCGGAATCGCTCGCCGGTCGTTTGCGGTGAAATCGAATCCCCGCAAGAAAACAACGTCCGTCAGCCTTAAGGTTAATAATGTGTGGTTCCACGCTCGCTTTGTCTCCTCGTCACAGGAAATGCAAGTTGAGGTATTAATCCTTAGTCTTCAAAATAGATCCGAGCTAGCTCCACCCACCCGATCATTATTGGGGTCAAAACAGGAAGTGATGACAGACGACAGATTTCTCTGCTTCTCGTATTTTAAAAAGCCATCATCATTAAGGAGCGAGACTTTGCAGTTTAACTCCGGCCCGTGGGACTTGAACCCTTACCCAGCCTTGACATATGAGCTTATAAATAAAAGACAGTGAGAAAGTGGTTCTTCACTTCTGGAGGTTTTTCAAAGAGCACACAAGTGGTGAGTCTGACACCGGTGAACTCGCCCAAAACGCCATCAATCACGCCGCTGCTGAGGTTTTTCCCCTTTGTGGGATTTGTTTCTTGTTGATTTTGAGCTTTTAAGGCAAATCGAGGATATTGACTCTTGCCGTCCAATATTGAAAAGGAATCTTTGCACGCCCCCTGAAAACTGCTGCAGCTAGATCCCAACACAAACATCTCTGGTGCATGGTGGTGCCAAGCTGCATCGACTTTTGGGTCACGACCCATCAGTTTAGAATCACTGATCCATATCATCTCTAATTACTCCATACACCATCTCATTAAGAAACTCAAATGGATGTCAAAGCAATATAACTTTATAATCAGTAATTACCAAATAATTTTACATTCTACACAAAAAATATATCTGAACATTAGAGTTTTGTTTTGTAGACAATACCAGTCCATTTAAAGGTGCAGTGTATACGTTTTGGTGACATCTAGAGGTGATGTTGCATGTTGTATCCATCAACTCACCCTCACCCTTCTGAACATGAAGGAGAACCTATGGTAGACTTCAGGTGTCATTAAAAATCAAAGAGAAGTTCGACAGGCCCGCATTTACTACTGTAACCACATGGCGGCCGCCGTAGAGAGGACCCGCTCGATTTGTTAATATATGTGCTTCTTTGCATGTAAACATCAAGCATGGCAGAATCACTCACACAAACACACAAAGGAATTGGGGGCATTTCAAAACGAAAGCATATTTTTGCTAGTTTTTTCTACCCGTCCTCGTTTCTACGGGTCACACTGAACGATGGTGTGGGCCGGATGTGGCCCGTGGGCCGCGACATGCCCAGGTCTGGTCTACATGACGCGTTGTTTGTGTCGTGGCGGATCAAAAGACCTATTTAGTGGGAGGCTGTGATCCTCTGTGACATCCAGTCTGATGCTGTGTTGTTCCACAGAGAGTGGGCCGTGGCCATCACAGCCCGATAAAGGTCATCTCTTCCTCCCATTGCACTCGCCTCACATCCCCTGCCCACCACACCGTCATGGGGGGCGGGGCCTCTCGTCCTACGCCATGCTATCGTTGCCAGGCCCCTACTCCTTGTTCATTCATCAGCTCCGTCTCCGTCTCAGACTGTGTGGGTGTTTTCAGGAGCAGGGGTCCTACTTCTCTCCCTCTGGTGCCCACCCACTATCTGTCTGTCTGCTGACGTGGCCCAGGCCGGGTGACCCCTCGGGCCCCTGGGTGTGTGTGTTATGTGTGTGTCATGGCGGCGTGTTATCGGTGGGATCTGCGTCTGTCTGTGTCTGCCGCTCACTGCAGTAGACGCAGGACGAAACAGGATGCGAGAGGATCAACTGTAATCTCGCAGCGCGCTTTGTTTTCCGTTCACTGTATTCACTGCACACCGCGCTGCCACTGGACATTTACATGAGCCAACAATCACACAGCTACTGGCCCACGTAGGTGAGAGAGCAGGGTGGGGGGAGTCAGTGGGTTTGAGCAGAGCTTCATTTGTAAAGTAAGAAGTGCAGGGATAGAAGTGATAAAGGGGGCTAGAGGTTACCTTGCACCCGATAGTGAGCCCCATACTAAGGATACGTCGGTAAAGTGACATTAAGATCTGCAATTATTTAGACATATTTGTACAATTATTCATACAATTCAAATACTTTTTTTTTGATGTTGATACACTCAGAACTGGGTTATTAAATTTTTTAACACTTTGTGGCGCTGCTCTTTGTAGACGGTCCCTTGGCATGTCTCTGTCTCCTCGCTCATGATGCACTCCACAAGGTTTCTGTCCCTAAGTAAGAGTTGCGAGAGTAAAAGTGCTTGGGTTAGGGTTCTGCGTGAGAGATGGCGCTAAAGGTTACCATGCATTAGATAGTGATAAGGGTACGTCTGCAAAGTGACATTAATATCTGCAATTATTTATTGAAGTATTTTTTACAATAATTCATGAAACTATTATTAAGTTGTTTTTGGTGTTGAGTTGTTACGTTTTTCAGTACACTTTGTGATTCTGCTCTTTTCAGACGGTCCCTTGGCATGTGCCTTACCATGAGATGCACAGCTGTGGTGTCATCAGGAAATGTATTTGTCATTTTGTGGTGCTGCAGACGGCCCCTTGGCATGTCTCTCTCTCTCTCTCTCTCTCTCACACTCTCTCTCTCACTCGATATCGTCCTCGTGTGAACTTAACCACGTTCAGACGTCAGAGTTAGGCAGGTGAGGTCTTGGTTCTTGTTTCATGGATGGAAGGTTGGGAAGGAGCTTGTTTTAGCAGGCCTCACTATTCAGTGTAAAAAAGCTTTATCTCTACCTCAGGGATATAAACAAAGAAGGTTTGGCGATGCCAGCTTAATCTTCTGTGCCTGGGAGGGTGCTTAAATGCCGCCAACGTTAAATACCCTCATAATTGTTTTAGCTTCACTCCTCTAAGCCTTTCGTCATTTACACGAATCAAAGACTCAGAGACCCGACAGCCGGCGGCCATGCCAGAGCCGTGTCACATCCCCGATTCTGAGCCTAGTTCTGGTAAAACAATATTATTTTATTGTCCAGGAACACGGACGGCTGCGCTAATTCCTCGCACTGCAAAAACCTCACCCACCGCAACTTTGTCTATAATTTGCTGGGAGCATATGTTCATAGCAACGGTACATAAAGCGGAACGGAAAACAGTAGTAGAGAGCACATTAGTCAGTTCAGTGATTGGTACACAAAGCAAAAAGGGATTTTCCTGCATGCAGCTCTCTTCCCCCTCCACGGGGCCCCGGAGACACGGCTCCTTCCATTGGGCCCCAGTCGGAGCTTGTTTTCGGTCGTTCTGGTGTCATAATTATACGCGGAGAGTGTGGAAACATACGGAAGGTAAAATTATACACATGGTCAGTGGTGGAATCAGACCAGATTAGGCAAAAACTTTTGAATGCAACCTTTTCCATTTCTAGTGGAAGAGATGGAATTGTAATAACGTCAATACTAGTGTATAATCAACTAACAGGAATTGTTGTTTTCATTCGTCTGGATTGAGCCTTTAATATTTACATCAGGAGAAGTCCCGCCATGTTTTTTTACTGTAGCCAAAAATCAGCAACGTTTTGAGTTTCAAGAACAATGTCAGGATAACTAATGATTGGCAATTGAACCCACAACCTCAAGCACTGAGGGTGCACGGTCGATCACTGAGCTACAACTACGTCCCAAAAAATGAACTACACAGATAGCTTCACTTAGCAGAGGCTACAAGGGTGGATGGAGAGGTTTGGAATTGAACCAACAACCTCATGCAGTCAAAATGCATGCTATATCACTGAGCCACACCCACCCCTGAAATTCTATACAGCTTCATTTAGCGAACACTTTTACCAAAGCGACATATGTACATGTGAGGGTGGTAATTGAACCCATGACCTCATGCAGTCGAAACACATGCTCTACCACTGAACATCCACCCCTTACACTCCATTTTTCTTTGTACACACCACACACTATTTTGCTCTGCAACACTTTGCAATGCATCCTGGATGCACTGGGGATCAAACCTGTGACATTTCAGTTCATGAACAACCGTTTCTCTCATTGCCTGAAATCTTGCAAGGAGAAGACGCCTATTCTTTGGATGCGCCCCTTTTCTATAGGACAAAGAAACACAGTTAACATAGGGATTCATGATCCACTGTCAGGGCCCAAGTTCATGTGACACCTTGCTAAGGTGCAAAGACCACAGGCCACCAGCAGGTGACACTTTCCCCTTTGTTCTCTGACCGGACGTCCTTCATGGACATGACACTGTAAAACTCCTGTGTCGTTGTGTTGTCCAAATGATGTAATTTCTTATGCAACACAATCCTCCGGTGTCCCCACGGTGAGAGTGCATGTCCGGGATAAGAGTGGGAGTGTGTGTGTGTGTGTTGTGTGTGTGTGTGTGTGTGTGTGTGTGTGTGTGTGTGTGTGTGTGTGTGTGTGTGTGTGGGGGGGGGTGTTACTTTAAAAAGCTTTCCCCCTCACTGCTCCAGCAACAGGCTCAGTCTGTGTGGAGAGGCCATTCAGCTGCACTGCTGGGCTTTGCTGCGTGGTGTGTGTGTGTGTGTGTGTGTGTGTGTATGCCTGTACTTGTACTGTAGAAAGTCCTACTATCCCATTCTAAACTTCTCACTCTCTTTATTTACTAGAGGCTCCTCTTTTTAGAATGTTTAAATGTTATTATTATTATTATTATTATTATTATCATTATCACCATTATTATTATTATTATTATTATTATTATTATTATTATTATTATTATTATTATTATGTCACATTGCCCAACAGCAACATTAGAAATATTGTAGATTAGTGAACAATGTTACATTGTAATATTTAAAATTCAGATTATAAATAATTAAATATACAGTTGAATTTAAGTTCTACTTAAGGAGGCGGGGCCAAATTCTCTGACATATTTGAACATTTTAAAATATAACACAAAAGTTACTTTCCCTAGTAACTTTTATAACGCTGCAACTAAATCAGTTACTTTTGGGGTGAAGTAACTATAGCGAGTTATTTTTTTAAAGTAACATGCCCCTCACTGGAAATCAGAGATTCTGACATAAACAAGAAATCCCACTTGAGAAATAATTTGAAAGTAAACACCAAATATCTTAAAATACTCTATCAATCCTAAATGTTGTTTAAGTGAGATAAATCATTTGTCAATAGCTAGAAACGGATCCAAGAGAGTTGTGTCAGGATGGGAACCAACAACCTAACTGACCTCAGGCACTGTGCTGTGTCATGTGAAAGTATGTGTAGTGGTGGTGCCTTGCTACCGGCTCTAAACACAGATTGGCATTTCAGCGGCGAGCCACGACATCTTTTTGCGTCTCTGCTCTGGCAGATGTGTTGTGGTCGGTACACGCTTGCTCATGGGCTTTTGTACCTGTCCGACTGGCTCTTCTTCCCCTGGTCTGTCTTGGACAGTGTTGCAGACACTTGCCACTAAACTCCATTAGACATCTGGTTTAATATTCCCTCATTCTTCTCTCCTGGATGTTTCCAAGTTCATTGAGGTTTTTCTGGTCACTCCAATTTTCCACTGGCAGCTCGCGAGGTCTATCCCAGGGTGGTTCCTCCTGGAGGCCTGTCAGGACTCTGGGGCCAGCTTCTTCTTCAGGGCTCTCTGCTGCTGCTGTTATGGGTGCATTTCCCTTCCTCCTCCTCCACATTTCATCAACCGCACGTCTGCTGAGCAGACCGAGCAGGGCCGTACCTCTCACAATGATTATGTGTTCATAAAAGCATTGTTGCTGGAATAGGGGACTTCCTGGTTGTGGTTTGTTTATTTTGTTCTGTTCACTATCAGAACTGTTCTCTGTATCTGTCAGTTAGATTACAATCTTTTAATGTCTCTTATTTCATAATTCTTCAATTTCATTTTTTTAAATCCATATATCTGTTGTAGAGGCTGAGAATTGAACCCACAACCTCATGCCACCAAGGTGCATGCTCTACAGTGAGCTACAGTCACCCTGCAAAAATGTGACATGAAGACCACTCCTCACATTGCTGCAACTTAGTTTAGCAGACACTTTCATCCAAAGCAACATGCACCTGATGGTGGGAATTGAACCAACGAACACAAATGCGTTCAAGGGGCATGCTCGACCACTGAGCTGCATCCACCACCCAAAAAAGTGACATGAAGACCACTCCTTACAGTACTACAACTTAATTTAGCAGAAGCTTTTATCCAAAGCCACATACATCAGAGGGTCAAATTGAACCAACAACCTCATGCATTCAAGGCACATAATCTACCACTACATATGAAGCTTAATCCACCCCTTACACTATTTGCATAGTGTTTTGGTGTATACACACCACTCAATATTTTGCTCGAAGACACTTTGCACTGCAACCTGGACGCGCTAGGGATTGAACCTATGAGATTTCAGATCATGGACAACCGTTTCTCCTCACAAGTCACGAGTCACAAGAGACGCCTTTACTTTGTATCCGTTGGACAACATATTTCAAGCGCTAAAAACGTGATTTCCCCCAAATCTTTGCTTCATTGCTCAACACAAAAAAAGAAAAAGCAGGTCTTGATCACCACAGTTCCGTGGCTTGTGTAATTGCCTTTCCCTTTTGGCCCGGACGAGCCTTGGCAGTGCCAGACCCACCGGGGGGGTGACATCCACTACCAGCTCCATCATCATTTTCCTCATGAGCAGCAGAAGTCAATGGGCTCATGCACCTCCGGCTCCAGGGGGAACCACCCTGTCTCTGGAAACTGCCTCTATTCTGTTTTAAACATTAGAACCAACGCTCTATGTGCAAATGTGTTTTTGTGTGCGGGTGGAGGGAGGGAAGTGTGTTGTGTATTTTTATTATGTGGCGCACGTGCATGCGCGCATGTTTGCAGCTGCTTGTGCGTGTGTTTGTGTGTGTGTGTGTGTATGAGGTGGGGGCAGTTGACCACAAGCTGGTGGGGCGCAGTTCAGCTCAGCGGTTGTGAGTCAGTCCCCACCGGGCAAACCTGTGGCTGGGGTATTAGCTCTGCAGCAGCAGCAGCAGTGGCAGTGGCAATGGCAGTGGCAACAGCAGCAATGGTGGTGCCAGGGTAGGAAATGAACAGTGGCTTTTGGGTGAAAACATTGCTGAGAGGTCAGAAAATGCCCCTGAGACCAGAATAAGAGGTGCAAAGGAGAGATGAGGGAATGTAATGGAAAACAGATGCAAACGTATAAACAGGGGTTCAAGTCCCTATAAATGCAAATGGTCTCTAGAGTGAAATATAAATTCTATATTTCACTCTTTAAGTCTCATCATGGCCCAACTAGGCCTCAGCTAGGAGGCTGGGAATTGAACCCATGACCTCATGCAGTCAAAACACATGCTCTACCACCGAGCTACATTCACCCCCCAAAAAAGTGACACTTCAACTTCATTGAGCAGAAGTGTTTATCCATATACCCATATCGAGGGGAAGGAGATGCTAGGAATAGAGCCCATGACCTTATGCAGTCAAAACACGTGCTCTACTACCGAGCGTCATCCACCCCTAAAATGAGTGACATTCTACAACTTGATGAGGCAAAGGATTTTATCCGAATCGACGTAGGTCTGAAGCTGAAAGAAGAAGCTGCGAATTGAACCCATGACCTCATGCAGTCAAAGCACGAGCGCTACCACTGAGCTACGCCTATCTCCCAAAAATGTCACATGCAAACCATTCCTTACAATTCTACTTCTTCTAGCAGTCATTTTAATCCAAAGCGACATACTACATCTGACGCTGGGAATTGAACCCACGACCTCATGCAGTCAAAGTCTCATGGTCTCTCTTATGTGCAGCTTCAGTAATATGAATCCTATATTGCACTATGTAGGTCTGGTCATGGCCTGACGAGGCTCCAGCTAACACCAGTGGTCTTGGCTCGATCTGACTGAATCTATCTGCTTCAGTTTAATAAGGAAAAATAAGCAAAGACTTGATGTGTTGTAAATTTCAAAATAGCTGAAAAATAGTTTATTTGGTCGGGCAGAGCGATGCTGGGTTTTCAGCTCGCACATGTGAAGCGTGTTTTCTTGTAAACATGGCGTCTGTTCGCTCTTCTCGGGATATCGTTTTATGTTTTTGGTGAATTTGACTCTCGGAGCGTCTGACAGCATATTTATTGTACATAACTGAGTGTTTACATTATTTGACAGATTACTCATTCGGTCTGAGGGTCCAGGAATTGAGCCTACAACCTCTTGCATCCGAGGTTTATGTGCTACCTCTAAGCTACTCCCTCCACCCAAGAATGTGACACAAAGACCATTCATTAAAATCAACAACTTAATCTAGCTGATGCTTTGATTCAAAGCGACATACATCTGAAAGTGGGAATTGAACCCACAACCTCATGCTCTTTTACTGAGCTACACCCCCCCCCCCCCCCCCCCCCAAAACAAAAAAACAACAAACAAACATCTTTTACTGAGCTACCCCCCCCCCCCCCCAAAAAAAAATGACATGCAGACCATTATGTAAAATTCTACAAATTTGTTTAGCAAATGCATTTAATCAAAGCGACATACATCGGGAAGGAGAAGATTCTGGGAATTGAACTCATGACCTCATGCAGTCAAAGTGCATGCTCTACCACTAAGCTTCACCCAACCCCAAAAAATCTGAAATGCAGAGGGTTCCTCACAATTGTCCAACTTCATAAATTGCTTTTATCCAAAGTGACATACATACATCTGAGGCTGGGAATTGAACCCATGACCTCATAGAGTTAAAGTGCAGGCCCTACCCCGAAGCCACACCCAACCACCATGCAGAGCATTCCTTACAATTGTACAACTTCATAGAATGCTTTTAACCAAAGCAACATACATACATCTGAGAGTGGGAATTAAACCCATGACCTCATACATTCAAAGCACATGCTCTACCACTGCGACTTATCCCTCGTTTACATACTGTTTTGTCTGTCTACACACCACTCAGTATTTTGCTCAAGAACACTTTAACACTGCATACGGGATGCGCCAGGGATCGAACCTCTGATATTTCCATTTATGGACAACCGTTTCTCGCTCTGCCTTTCTCTATAAGTGTGTCGACAACCTCTGGTTCTCTGAGGGGACAGAGCTACTTCACCTGGAGAGGTTCCAGTAATCACATCTGAGTACGTTACACAACAACAACAACAACAACATACATCTGAAGTCTTACAAAACAACCCCCCCGAATCACTCTGTGGTTAGCTTTGTTTCTGCTGCTTGGCCCCACTCCACATTACTGCCAGTTCAAGGGAGAGTGGGACTGTAATAACCCACAGGGAAGGCCTTTTAAGCCAGAGCCATGGGGGGAGTGGAGGAGGAGGAGGAGGAGGAGGAGGAGGAGGAGGAGGGGGAGGAAGAAAGAGGATGGTATGGCAATGATACTGGGAAGTATCAGACCCCACTGTTTTTCAGTATTGCTTTTACTATATGAGTACTACTAAGAGTGTTTACCTCCAGTAGGGAAATATAAACACTTGCAGTTCACAGGGTGGCCACTTGAGGCTGGTTCCAAAACTGAGTAAATCCTCATAGACAAATAAAGAAAATTGTTTGAAGTGCCTAATTAAGGAGCGTGGCGTCTTGAGTGACACATGGGCTGGTCTTCGGTGGATGCTGTGACAGCATCATGGGCCTACCCCAGCTTTCCTTATGCTCTGCCTCTTTGCCCAATTTTGGATGAACCAGGAAGTAGGAAGAGTTGGGAGAAATGCCCACTATGAGCTATCTATGGCTACAGTAAAAATATGGCGGCCTCCATAGAGAGGCCCCGCTCTTGATAAAAAAATACACATATATACATTAAAGAGCTCATTTTGGGGTAACATGAAAAGAACGTTAGCTGATTATACGTCAGTTGAATTTGTAAAAATGCCAGGATATTGTTTTTATCCACAGATATAAGTGACGAGAATTTACAAAAATTGTACACACTGCACCTTTCAAGTATTTTTTGCTTGGGTTTATTCTGTATGACCAAATCGGGACTTTTGCATCAATGAGGGAAGTATAATCACGTAACACAGATAAAGGCAAATGTACATGTGCAGATTGTTATCTGCTGATACCATCATGTGTGTAAGAGAGAGAGAGAGAAAGAGAGAGAGCAAGAGAGAGAGAGAGAGAGAGAGACCTACAGACCCCAGCTGTTCACAGTACAAGGTGCTTCTACAGAGGAATTCAGCACTTTGGACAGCACCTACACACCAGCTCTCTCCCCACGCTGGAATTCCAACACTGCTCTCACACACACACCGGCGCCCAAGGACTCTGCGGTTGGAAACGTGACCGCATTTAGGTGCAGAAGGGGGGGCGGGGTAAAGGGCGTGTGTGTGTGTGTGCGCGCGTGTGTGTGTGTGTGTGTGTGTGTGTGTGTGAGCGTTGTGTTTGTTTATCA
>JAFBJT010106489.1:29911-52311 GCA_016785325.1 Chascanopsetta lugubris
CCAACCCTCCCGTTACCGTGTGTACGTATACTCCTCAACCTCACCACCCTCTGTTCAACTCCCGTGTTCTTCCAGCTGTGCTGTTGACTGTACACACAGTGCTTCTATGGAAAAATGTGAAGTTTTGGGGGGGTCCGGCGCTCATCAGACAAAACTACACATTGTGTCGTTCTATTCCTTGTGGCGTGGTTCCCGGAGGCATCGTGGTTGTTTTCTGTCAGTTGAACAGTCGTCCAAGGTGGAGTCCCAGGTTGTTTCCCCCTCATGGTCCTCTGTCCCCGCCGCCGTTGTTTCAAGACGTTTGTCGTGTGGTCCATGTCTGAGGAGATGACCGCCAGCAAACCGTGACTCACCAGTCCGACCCGAGTGATTTCACGGCCCGGTCCCAAAGCCTCGTTGTTCATCTGTGAGCGTGGCGTTCGCCCCGTATCCCTCCCGTGCATCACCCGCCTCTCCTCTCGCCTTTTGCAGGAGAGCTCGTCGCAGCAGTGCCTGCAGTCCTCCAAGATCCACGTGCTGATCCTGGTCCTGCACGGGGGGAACATCCTGGACACAGGTGGGGGAGACCAGAACAGCAAGCAGGCGGACGTCAACACCAT
Organism: Chascanopsetta lugubris; assembly: GCA_016785325.1. Taxonomy (NCBI): domain Eukaryota; kingdom Metazoa; phylum Chordata; class Actinopteri; order Pleuronectiformes; family Bothidae; genus Chascanopsetta; species Chascanopsetta lugubris. Next base: position 30,511 of record JAFBJT010106489.1, read on the forward strand.
CAGCACGGCTTTCGACACAGTCATGCGTGTGCACTACCCGGCTGCGCTGGGGCGCATCGCCATCCGCCTGGTGCCCTGCCCTGCCATCTGTGCCGAGGCCTTCTCCCTGGTGTCCAAGTGAGGGGACACACATGCACACTTTATGCAGCCGGCTGCTAACACAGCGCAGGAGGATGAAAGGTTTCTGCTAATTAGCTCGGACTGTTGGTTTAGCCCGCCATGGGAAAGGCGCCAGGTGCAGCTCATGACCATTGGCCGCCTCCGCTTCCTGTGTTTACGTCTTGAAACTCCTCAGGGGTTTATGAAACGTCTCGCTAACTGTGTCCATTTTGTGTCGCAGCCTGAGCCCGTACAGCTACGACGAGGGATGCCTGTCCAGCAGCCAGGATCACATCCCACTGGCCGCGCTGCCCCTGCTGGCCACCTCCGCTCCGCAGTACCAGGAGGCCGTGGCCACGGTCATCGTCAGGGCCAACCAGGTGTACACGGAGTTTCTAAAGTCAATGGACGGGTCTTCCTTCTCCGGCCAGGTCAGTTGCTGTACAGTTTGTGTCTCAAGTCATGCGTCTGTGTTTATATTTGAAAATGCCGCATTGCTCACAAAGTTCACTCAGTCCATCAGAGGAGTGGGGCTGTACCTGCAGAAATGTCATTTTCAAGGACAGAGGGATGTGAGTGACAGACACACACACACAGAACAGGAAGGAGCAGTTTATTGTATTGCTGAGTGTGCAGTTTCACTGACCTGATAGAGAAGATACCCAATGTACCGACCCGATAGCGCTGTTCCAGTCTGACAGGTGTGCCGTGTTACTGCCCCCCCAACTCTGTCTATATTCCCTTTTACTCTCTGTGATATCTTATAAAGGCACAATACCAAAATATATTCTTAAAGAATAAGCTCAGAACTGCTTTGCATGACACTTGCAGGCATGTGCACTGCAGCTCATTGTAAAAATTAAGCGATGCAAACATATAACAGCAATGTGAAACACTGGTATATGTGTCTTTACTTTGGAACATGGATGCACACAGGCTTCCAGGTCATTAGTACCGTATTAGTTACCTGTCATATAACTGCATTTTTTGAGGAAATAATCATTTAAATTCCCTAGCAGTTCATATGAACCCATTTATTCATCCATGAGCTGTCGACATCCAATATTCCGTCTGATCTCTGTAGGTTTGTCTCATCGGGGACTGTGTGGGAGGAATCCTGGGATTCGACGCTCTGTGCAGCAGCAATCAGACCGTCAATGAGAGTCAGAACAGCAGCCGCAGGGGCAGCATCGTCAGCGTCCAGGTGAGAGATGCTCCGACAGCCCTGCTGATCGGCTTGGCGCTGAAACCATCATTCATGTCCTTCATGAGGGGACAAACTCAGTAAATGCGCCGGAACACTGTCCCCCACAGGATCAGGACCTCCTCTCCCCCGGCATCATTGTCAACAGCGGCCTCGGCTCGTCCTCTCCGACCCTGGAGGGAAGCCGCCACCTCAGTCGCAGCAACATCGACATCCCTCGCGCCGGCACCAGCGACGACACCAAGAGACAGCTGCCACGCAAGAGGAGCGACTCCTCCACGTACGAAGTGGACACTATAAAACTACACCAGGCCTTCCTGTCCAGGTGAGTGTGTGTGTGTGTGTGTGTGTGTGTGTGTGTCTGTCTGCTTCATGTCAGAGTGAGATGTATTATGAGGCGATAACCTTGTGATGTTCCTCCAGCTTACACTCCAGTGTCCTGCGGAGCGACGCAGTGTCACGCAGGTCGAGCAGCAGCACCATGCTGGACGGATGCTCCCTGGGGAAGTTTGAGTTTGAGGTGACCGACTTCTTCCTCTTCGGCTCCCCGCTGGGTTTGGTCCTCGCTCTGAGAAAGACTGTCATTCCCATGCTGGATGGTGAGAGAGTTCATAGTTACTGAGATGGCCATTCTCATGATGACCTGTTGATGATGTACTTTCAAAATCACTTCTAAAAATATTGCATGACAATTACATAATGATATTTTCATCAACTGAGAATCAAGTAAATGTTTTATTTATTTTTTCCATAACCATAAAATGAGCCCATTAATGTATATTTACACATTTACACACCTCTCTATGGGGGCCGCCATGTTTTTACAGTCGTAAAAGTGGACGTACTGAGGACTAAAATATTAGTATTTGTCATATTTTAGTGTGTTTAACATCGTCTTCATGTGATGGAGAGACCCCTCCCTGAGCTTCTACCCTCTCCTGTCTCATGTCTTTGGCTCAATGTCTCCCTCTAGTGGCACAGCTGCGGCCTGCCTGCCAGCAGGTCTACAACCTGTTCCACCCGGCCGACCCCTCAGCCTCCCGCTTGGAGCCTCTACTGGAGCGGAAGTTTCACCTGCTGCCTCCCTTTAGCGTGCCCCGCTACCAACGCTTCCCCCTGGGAGATGGAAACTCCGCCCTCCTGGGTGAGCCCCGTGCCCCGTGATTTGAAAACAAAACATAACAATGAACCAGAGTGCGGCCTCACTTGTGTGTTTCTATGACTTGGATTCACAGGCACAGACACAAATGTAGGATCCCCTTAAATGGCTGTTTGAATGTCCTCCTGTTGCTTTAAGAGCATCAGCTGACACCACAGACACTTTCTCCGTTTCCATGGTTGCATGCCGTAGACGACACATGCCGTAATGATGCTGCAGTGGCACATTAGACCTCTCTCACGCAGAGATGAACATTCTCTCTGTTAGAAAAATGAGCCATTTTTCTACTGTTTGTGCTTCAGAGTCTCTTGTGAAGTTTATTCATCTGATTGTGGTCTTAGTCTTTGCTGGTGGTCTGTGTTCAGACTGGTTGTTACAGTGGAGTGACCTTAGCCCAGAGAGCAGAGACACTGGTTGACCAGGCTTAAGAATTAGTACATGAATTATACGCTTTCTGAGTTCAAGTAATTTTCACTTGTGAACCAGGAACATATTGAAAAGTGACACATGGGGTAACTAGTCTCCACTCTCCTCAAGTGCTGGTTCTGGGTCCAGTAACCTGGAATCCTGGTTAGTTCACGAAGGCTCTGGTTATCCTTAAAAACGGAGCAGACTAGACTTTGGATTTGGATTTTCCTAAAGTTTCTAATCCGCCTTTAAAGCTCTTTGCGGCCTTCAGTTCAAATTCTCTGACTTGCACATTTAGTAATATTTCACAGTGTGAGCGAGAGGTTTAAGTATCTGTTTCCGCGCCTCATTAATAACTTACAACACATTTTTATGCAATGTAATTTCTCTATACAACAAAGATCTAGCAGAAAATGATCTTCTTATTAGAAGATGGAATAATTGCACATCTATAGAATGTAGTAGATGCACCAGATTTGAACTATTACAGGTACAAGTTTATGTCCTCTTCTACTACACTTGTGGAAAGTCTTCCTCTGGTTAAAAACACAGATGGCCCTTATCTATAGGTTTTCCTTCTATTATAAATAATACCGTTATTTGAGAGCATTGGTTTTGATGAGCGGTAGAGTGAGGATCAGTGTGACTTGACTCAGAGGTGGTTGTGTATCAGATCAGTAGGCTCCACTAAGGGCTTGACTCTGCTTCCTGTCCCTCGTTCAGATGTTCTTGCTTCATATGTTTTTGTGTCTTCCCTGTCTTCTTTCCTTCTTCCTCCTCCTCCTCCTCCTCCTCCTCCTCGGCCTCCTGTCCCCATATCTGCACACTCTCTATCTCCCCACCCCACCCCACCCCACCCCACCCCCTGACCTCTGCCCTCTGACCTCTGCCCCTCCTCCACCTCCCTCTGTAGTGGAGACAGTCCAGAGCAACGCTCAGCTGCTACTTGACAGCGGGCCCCCCCTGTCCCTTCGCTGTCAGGAGACCATCAGTGAGACCTGCATCCCTGTGCCTGTGCTAAACTGGCAGGAGGGCTCCCTCAAAGCCACACCCGCCACTTTTGAGTGTGTGTAGCCTCTCCCATTCACCTGCACCCGTTTCCATGTTCCCAGCCACCCTCTCCCTCCCTCTGTCTGCCTGTCTGTCTGTCTGTCTGTCTGTCTGTCTGTCTGTCTGTCTGTCTGTTCCATCTGTCGCACTGTCACATCTGTGATGCTCAGATTTTGTATCTCGGGGCCTGGTGCACACCTGGTGTCAACATCTGCACCTTGAGAACTGATTAGAGGTGGACAGCGTAAAGTGACACCTGGTTTCAAAATGGGTTTCTGTGATTTCCTTGCCCATAAATAATAGGCAAATAGATACTTTATAAACTAATAAATCAATAGATAGAGACAGAGTTATGTTGTCATTACATTTGGGGGATAACAGTGGAGGGATGTGTCCAGACCGTGCCCATGTCTTGACATTAATGAAAAGATAGAGGGGGATAGAGAGCAAGGAATCAGTCTTGTGCATGTGGCAGAATGTACAACTGATTCAAAGATTTGCTGTGAAGGATTTTTGGCATCCAGTGGTGTAGCTGCATATTTCAGCCGGACCGAATATCTCTCCCCTCACGTCCCACGGACTGGAATAAAAGATGTTTGATTTACTGTGTAGCTGTAGAGGGTCAGGGGGACATCGGCCTCATGCATCCCTCCTCCCGATGTGTTCTGAGTGATCGCTGACAAGATGCAGTGAGGAGACGTTCAGGTGCATTCACACGCAGCTCTGACCACATACACTCACTGTCCACTTTATTAGGCACACTTGGTACAGTCCCAATAAATCCTGCACTGTAATGTCCAGCAGAACAACTCCGGCTTCATATTATGACATCAGTAATATAAATGTCCGAGACTATTTGACTGTACCTATTAAAGTGGTTATTGAATGTAGGATCAGGTCACCCAGGGACAGATGTTAATACCAGGTCTGCAGAGGCTCACAACACAAGAGAGCACATTCAGTATCGCATCGTATATATGTGTGTGTGTGTGTGTGTGTGTGTGTGTGTGTGTGTGGAATCCAGTCGTTCATCTAAACTATTTTGTCCTGGCAGTTGAATTCACCGACTGAGTTCTTGGCACGTCAATTATTTGGGGGGGGGGGGGTTAAATTAAAAATGTGATTGAAGTCTGAGCGTCATATCATGTGGTGTTTGTGCCGCGGTTGCTCATGTATGTGTCTGTGCTGTGGGTTTGTGATGAGGTGAATCTTCAGTGATCATTTATATCGATGTCTACAGATGTGAGGATTGTGTCACTGTTGTGTTTGGTTATTTATATTTACGTCCGGACTGCGCTGTGTGCTTTGTGTTCCTCCCGGTAATAACAGTTATTTGACTTGATAAACCACTAATTCTGCAAAGTATTATTTTTACCGTATCACTGTGCTCATATTCAATCGAACTAGAAACACATGCTTGTGATTCACTAAATGTTTTATGTGCTCATCCTCTCGTGTTGCCACTCGGTCGAGTAATGAAATCAGAACTCGACCTCCATGTGGCCGCCTCGTGGTTTCACATGCGCCCTTCATCTCAACCCCCTCCCCCTCCCCTTCCTCACCCTCCCTCTATCTCTGTGAGCCCCACCCCACCCCCACTCCCACCCCCCACCTCTCCCTCCCTCCCTCCCCACCTTGACAGTTTGATTAATGCCTCTCCCCTCTGTCTCTTGTCTAATGGAATCTCCTTGTTTCGACTCAATAGCGGATGTTGTTCAGTCTCATGGTGGTGTCTTCATGGACAGTTCGTACCCCTCATCCCCCGTTACGGGCCCCCTCTCCAGGGGCCAGCGGAGGGCCAGTGAGGTCAGCATTGCCAGCCAGGTCTCAGGAATGGCAGACAGTTACACTGCCACCAACATAGCCAACAGTAAGTGTCCGCAACGCCAGCCGCTCTCTTGTCTCTCTGCCTCCCACTCACTCAGACACTGTTTTCAAGTCAAACGTTTCCTCTCATCGTTCTGTCTCCTGATCTCTGCTCCCACACCTTCTCTCTCTCACAACCCCTCTGACTTCACACACACACACGCACACACCCTGCTCTCATCCAGGTAGACCACCAAATCACCCCACGACACCCGCAGCCAGCGGGTCAGACCTCGTGTTGAAAGTGCAGAATAGAGTCCTGAGGAAGAGCGAGTGTAGCGTCACTCTCCACTGTCCGTCCGTCCTCTCTCTCTCTCTCTCTCTCTCTCTCTCTCTCTCTCTCTCTCTCTCTCTCTCTCTCTCTCCCTCTCCCTCTCTCTCGTCCACCGTCTCGGTGTAAATGCAAAGAACGAGTGCTGCATTTATCCGATGTTGCAGTGCATGTGGACGCCCGCCTCCCTCAGCCATCCCTGCCCCGTCCACCCTCCGAGACAACTGCTATTCTGTTTCCTGTTTGTTTTATCACCCTCCCCCCAACCCCTCCCTCCCCCCTTCCTCCCCTACACTCAACATGTATCTGTACCTCACGTTCCTCCTGTTTCAGTTTCCACAGTTCGACCTGGACCCGCGCCCCGGAGAGGATCTGCAGCAGCTCCACCCGCACTAATGTCTCAGCTTTTATCTCCACAGCTGTTTGACACATGGACACATCCCATCAAGCCTCCTCACATCAACCATTGGTTTCTCTCTCTCTCTCTCTCTCTCTCTCCTCTCTCTTGTTTCTCCCCTCATAGCCAAATCATGCCAAACTAACCCACCCAAAAGAGCCAGCCTTTTGTCCCAACTGGCCTTGTCCTCATCAAATAAGTTCTTCCTGAAAAGTCCTCCTAAGACCAGAAAGAAAGTCGGAGCTGGCCAGGGCCAGGGGGCAGGACCTTCCGACGCAGACCTAGAGGCAGATTTGAACGCAGACACTTGCGATGATCTGAGTCCCATCGGCCAGTACGAGAACTGTCTGTCGGCCGGTCTGGAGAGTGCTATATCTGACCTGGTCTCGCTGGACTCCCAGGCTGAAGTGGATCAAGGTATAGTCCTCTGGGAGGGGACAAGTGGAATCCAACATCTTCTTCTTCTAGCTCTGTCCCAAATCCTAAACCCTGCTGGGAAGAAAAGAAATCTCTTTTTCAAGAAGCTTTCAAAATCAAAAGACTCCAATCATTTCCACTAATGACAAAGCAGTTATGAATCCAAATCTCGCAGCTTTTTCTTTCCAAATCCACCTAACAAGAATAACCACGCATCGTGATCATACATCAGTTCTAGCCATGTTTTCTTCCTCCTGGACCTGAATGGCAGCTTCTGGTTCATAATCACCTCCTTCCTCTCCCTCCCGTAGCTGAAGAACTGCTGGGAGTCGGTGATGTTTGTGCTTAACGATTGATTCTCTCTGCTTTAGCTTCAAGGTGTTCTCTTCTCTTCACTTGGCATCACACAAGCCTCACTAAAAGTACCGTCTCACCTCTCTGTTACCCTGTTCCTCCCGTGCCACTCACAGTTGCCGCGCGCTGGTGGGGCACAAAGCGCCTGGACTTCGCCCTCTACTGCCCCGACGCTCTGACCGCGTTCCCCACAGTGGCTTTGCCGCACCTCTTCCACGCGTCGTACTGGGAGTCCACGGACGTAGTGTCCTTCCTCTTGAGACAAGTGAGTGAACCGTCTGATCCCTGCCTTTTCGTCACGGTGATGAGGACCAGTCACTGAGATGTTCCCTTTAGGTCATGAGGCACGAAAACTCCAGCATCCTGGAGCTGGACGGGAAGGAGGTGTCTGAATTCACTCCGTCCAAACCTCGAGAGAAGTGGCTCCGCAAGAGGACTCATGTAAAGATCAGGGTGGGTATCGGATCGACGATCAGTTTCGAGGAACTAGAGTTGATCATTTCTGGAATTTATAAAACTCAGAAATATTTACGTAGTGATTTGTTCTCGGTTTTAAATGCCCTCATTCAAATCCCTCCGCCCCACACACCCTGACTCTGCTTGGGCTTGCTGCCACTTGGTGACGCTCCATGTTGAGCAGTGATCTGCTGGACCGACAGGAAGCTGGAATATCACACTGACAGGGACAGGAGGTCATGAGCTCGAAGCCCAGTATAGAGGAAATAGCAACTACCGAGGATTTGACACAATTTTGTATCCATTGTTCAGACTGTAGAACCTGCACAGTGTATTGACACCCAGTGTCCGCAGCCCTGTATCCGTAGCAACCAGGGTGTCGGTAAGTATCCGTGGTGCAGTCGCTGCTAATGTTGTTGTAAGGCAGTATAGGTGATGATGTTTCATTTTTCTAACTAATTATAACTACCAAGGCACATTAATACCATATTTATGATTATTATAATGATTATTTCCTTCCTACAGGACATAAAGTAAACAAATCCCCATTCATATTGTATCTGTTGGGGAATAAGAACATGTGGCAGTGAAATATACTGTGATGCTACGGGTATTTGCACAAGCAGAAGTCCAGCGAGTGTGAGTGCAGGGTTCTGAGTGAAAGCATTATACTATTTGAACATGAAAGCGCTACTTAGTTCAAACTGAGGGACGTATAGTCTTGAATAACAATTGAAAATAAACCCCTCCCTCCCTTCCTTCCTTCCTCAGAACGTCACTGCCAACCACCGGGTGAATGATGGCGTGTACACTGAGGACAATCAGCAGGTGGTGACGGGTCGCTTCATGTACGGCCCTCTGGACATGGTCACTTTGGCCGGAGAGAAGGTTCGAACCCCTGTGAACTCCCTCGCCGGTGTCAGCCATGTTGACGACGCGTCGGTGCCTCACCCCCCCCCCCCCTTCTTTTTTGTCCCCGCCGGGGCCCCCCCTTTGTTTGTCTCCGCGCAGGTCGACCTTCACATCATGACCCAGCCTCCGTCAGGGGAGTGGATGTACTTCAGCACAGAGGTGACCAACAGCAGCGGCCGCGTGTCCTTCATCATCCCCGAGGACAAGCGGCTGGGCATCGGCGTCTACCCAGTTAAAATGGTTGTCAGGTGGGATCGGTGTTGGCAGATTGGCCTCGCGGTGCCGCTCTGCTTATTGAATTCCAGCTTTTTGCGCACGTGTCCTCAACGAGTGTTTCTCCGATCACCTCATCAGGGGCGACCACACGTTCGCGGACAGCTACCTGACCGTTATTCCACGCGGCACCGAGTTTGTGGTTTTCAGCATCGACGGGTCCTTCGCCGCCAGCGTGTCCATCATGGGCAGCGACCCCAAAGTGCGAGCGGGAGCCGTGGACGTCGTCAGGTACTTAACCCGCGCCTTCTTTTTCTGCTACCTTGAGGATTGAGTTTCCTTCAGATTGCGTTACTGAAGCATGCCGTGCTGTAACTGATGCGTCCTGGTGGCAGGCACTGGCAGGACCTGGGTTATCTGATCATCTACGTGACAGGACGCCCTGACATGCAGAAGCAGAGGGTGGTGGCGTGGTTGTCTCAGCACAACTTCCCCCATGGCATCGTCTCCTTCTGTGACGGCCTGGTCCACGACCCGCTCAGGCACAAGGCCAACTTCCTCAAGACTTTGACGGAGGTTTGTCACACGTCCAGGAATGGAGGACGGAAGAGGGGGGCGGGGTCCGCGTGCCACTTACAGTCCAATAGTACAGTTATAGCTGTAATAACGTGTTCTTTTCCTCCCTCCACTTATTCCAGGCCCACATGAAGATTTTTGCCGGCTACGGATCAACCAAAGACATCACGGTCTACACCGCCATCGGAATCCCCGCCTCTCAAATATACATTGTGGGCAGACCCTCCAAGAAGATGCAGCACCAGTGCCAGGTACTCAGAGCCCCCGTGTGTGTGTGTGCATGCGTGCGTGTGTGTGTGGGTGTGTGTCACATTATCACTTTTAAAAACCCAAAAGTAGTAGTTTTTTATCACTTTTCATACTTTGTTTATTATAAAGGTGCAGTATGTAAGACTTTGGTCATGTTTGTCACTTCTGTTGGCAGAAAGAAATTCAACAAAACAATAACATGACATTTTCATATTCAACTAAATGTCATATTTACCCTTAATTGAGTCCATTAATGTATATTTACATACGGGGCCGCCCTAGGCTCACCTGCATGAAGGGTGAGGTTATGAATACAACATGCAACTTCACCAGTAGATGTCACCAAACCTTACACACTGCACCTTGAATGTAATTCCTGCGTTTGTATTGCGAAGCACTGTGTCACTCTGTTTGGAAAAGGTGCAACATAGCCAGACATGACATCATCTCTCTGCTCCGGTCAGTTCATCACAGAGGGCTACGCCGCTCACTTGTCCCAGCTGGAATACAACCACCGCTCTCGGCCGGCCAAGTCCAGCACCGCGCGCATGGTGCTGCGCAAAGGCAGCTTCGGCCTGGGCGCTAACAGCGACTTCCTGAGGAAGAGGAACCACCTGCTGCGCACCATCTCCTCCCAGCCGGCCCCCAGCTCCCCGACGGGCAACATCCACAGCCGGCCGGAGCGCACGCAGAGCCAGTCGGACAGCGAGCGGCTGGAGCGCGAGCGGCTGGAGCGCGCCCACGGTCCGGGAGCCGCCCAGCGCAGCATGAGCATCACGGCCAGCTGCTGGGGCCGCAGCAGCAGCACCAAGTTCGAACCAGGAGCCCTCAGCCCTAAATGAGAGTACGGTGTTCCTGCAGGAGAGCGACCTATAGACACAGTGCTGAGAGAGAGGGGGGGGGGAGGGGAGGGGGGGGGACACTAGGACATATATGGAAAAGAGGGAAAAGCTGGCACCAGATGGGTAATGACCACAAGCAAAGTCACAGGTGCTACAAACCACTCGCTACAACTAATGCCAGTCACACTGATGGACAGAAGCTCCAGTGTATTTATTATGTAACACACACACACACAACCCAACAAGCATTTCAAGAAGCATCTTCCTGGAGAGGGAACATGCATCAACAGACATAGCAGATGACCAGAGTGTTGAATGTTGTGTTGAATTAAGATCCTCCTGCAACAGGCGCCAAGACTTGATACAAGACCTCAGAGTCCCCTCCCCCCCCCCCCCCCCCCCCCCCCCCCCCCCCCCCCCCCCCCCCCCCCCCCCTTCCCCCCAACCCCGCCCCCCCCCCCCCCCCCCCCCTCCACCCCCCAACTACAGAGAGCGTGTATCACATTCCGATACACCTGAGCAAGCACAACCATTACTACAAAAGTGTAGTTTTAGCCTTTTCTATGTGAGAATCAAAGAGAGGAGCAGAGAATCAGGTCACAGACACACACAGCAGTGATTTGACCCAGCCATTACCAAACAGCAGTGACCGACCCTTCGGTCCAGCTCTCGCTTGTTTTGTCCTCTCGGAATAAGGGAGTCATCCAAAAATCACATGGAGCAAACTGCGAAATTGCCCTTTAACTACGGTCGCAGCTGAAACTGTCCCTGGCTTTTTCTTTTCTAGCATTTCACCAAAATCCGGCTGCACCGCACTGCTGCTGCTGCTGCTGCTGCACCTTCCTAAAAACGACTCCACTGTAGGGAAACGCGCCTCCTAGTGTACGTGCCAAAGCAAACAGTGTAGAATGATATGCTGTACATGACCAGAGGATCTGATGAGGGCGTCCTGTGTATAAATGGAATAGCTTGTGTAATTATGTAGTCGACTTGCCTTAACAAGGCGTGTACATAGTTGTTATATGACAGATCTGGTATCTGGTCCATCGAAGACCAGTTTCAAGTGTCTTCTTTCTTTTGGGGGTGAGAGCAGCCTCTTTCAGGATCCACTTTATTGATTGATGATGATAATTATTGTTATTTAAGACTATAGATATTTTAAAAAATGTATTGATTTTGTGAACAAAATGTGTTTGAAGAATACTTAAGCGATGTTTTGTGTGTTTCTTTTATTGTTTTTTTTTTTTTTCTTTTCTTTTTCCAAACTTCAGTTGCAGCAGCCAAAACTCAAAGAGGTCTCTGCCTGGCACAGTATTGTATTTTTATTCTTCTCTCTGGCAGATCACCGGAATTGTATCAACAGAATTGCTATCTTGTGTCATATATTGTATGTTTGTTCTGATCTAGTTTGGACACTGGGGTATATTCTCTCCAGTGATCCCGTGGCTGTAAATGAGGTGCTGAATGTGCTCATAGATCGTCCTCCCCCGGGGGTGGGGGGTTCTTTAGGGGTTTTGTTCTCCATTCTGCTGAGTCATTAGGGACAGTTCAGAATCTGCCGTGTAAATTCTGTACAAAAAGCTGAGGGAGGTGGTGGGCGGAGCTACGATTGATATAATGCTGTGGGCCATTTACATTTTTTTTTTTAATCTCTGCTTCATCCATGGGAGCGATCGCTGACTTGTCCCTCTGGTCGACGTGAACAGAGCTGACTGCAGTGGACCAATATGAGGTGGCGTGTGAGGGGGAAACGTGCAATATGTTACTCAACCAGACCACAGGATCGATCCCGCTGCGTTGAGGAAATGTCGCTTTGACAATCAGTTGAACAGGCACATATTTATTCTATCGATGACCAACGTTCAAACGCCCAACATAATTCTGGTTAGTGCTGTGGAATATCACTCAATCTGTGTGATGTGCCTTCCTCAGTCACATGATCAGGTCCAACGCTGTCTGTCTCATGACGCTTTTCAAGTATTTATTATTGTGAGTGGACACGAGTGACGTAAAGTTCATGTCTCTTTGGAAAAATGAAACATTTGCATCGTCTTCGGCGTGAATGCAACACGGGTGTGAGGCATCAGTCCCATAACGACGGCAAACCTTCGCGAAGGTCAGTGTTCAGGGCTGCAGTTCTCGGTGCCGTGGAATGATATCGTATTCACACGGCGGCCATATTTGCATGGCGACCATTTTCCTTTTCAAGTCCATTGGGTTACATTCGACGACGTATTCGATAGATCACGATCAAAGGCGGATCAGTGCACGTCCGCTGGTACACACTAATCAAAGTATGTGTCCAACGTGTGGGCCGTGTGACACGAGTGAGGTCATTCATATCGGAACCATGTGATGATTTGTTTCCATGGATCCACTGAGCATTGTGTTCTGCGCCGACAACAGTTCGAGCAATAACCGCTGAAACAAGCAAAAACAAGCCGCCTCCACCTTTTCAACACAAAAGCTGTAAAACTGTTTTCCGCCCTCTAGTGTTCAAACTCACTCATCAATGAACTCTGATGCGGCCTGCGTTTTTGGAAACGTGTCCGGCTTCAAACGAGAGTGCTCGCTCGCACAAACATGACATGTGGCCGTCGTGTGAATATGGTCGATTGTATGGAAAGGAATTTGTAATATTTCATCCTCTGCACTAATCCATGAGGAATGTTCAGACTCCCAACTGAACGTCGCAAAGGTTCCTCTCCCCTCCCTCACGTGGAGCCGATCCTTTGATCCTGGTGACAGGCGGCGTGCTTCATACACTCCCTCTGCATTCTGACTCTATGACATTAGGTTTGAAGCCATATGAGACTCTTAGGAAAGCTGCTATCGAAATAACGGCTGTTTGTACGTTCATAGTGATTAGATAAAGAACAGGCGACGCTGGAAAACATGTTGGCAACTACTGAACCATTTTCCCTTCCTCAAGGATCTTTGAATCACCTGGATACTAAAAATCCAGAGAATGTAAAAGGCGAAGCGGTAATCTGTGAAGTCTGGCGACCTCTGGGCAGACGCCGCCTTTGTTTCCATTCTGCCCGCAAACACACACACACACACACTTTACCAGAGGCCTTACATCTCCCCACTCTGCCTTACATCGCCCATCGTGTCGAGAGGCCTAGAACGAACGCTGCTCACACCCAAATTGACTTCACAGAGAGGGACAGACTGTTTGTGGAAATAGGAAAAGGCCATATTTTCTTAAAGAGACTGCAGTTTGTCTTCATTTTAAAGGAATTGTTTTGTTTTGTTTTTTTTAAAAGGAGAAATGTATTTTTTTTTATGTGTTTCACAATGTTAGGCAAAACATCGCTTCCTCAAGCTGTTGCCCAGGGTAATGCAATGCCACAACTGTGTCATCATCACCATCAGTCCACACTCGCAGGCTGTGTATATAGATACAACAGACCTTGGTACATTAAGCTTCAAACATATTTTCATTGTACAGTGTATCTGGTAGGTTTTGGATAACTTCATTTTATCCACTCCCTTGTGTTTTTATGTACAGTGTATAAAGAACATATAAAGAACTGCTCAGTCACTCTGGCTTTTTATCAACTCGCGTTATTATTAAAGGTCCAGTGTGTAACATTTGGGTGATATTGCTTACATTTCTATGGGCATAAAGTGAATATGAAGTTCTTCAGATGTTTTACGAGTGTTTAATCACCTTGAATTAGAAATAGTTGTTTTAGCTTTTGAGTTTTAATGATAACTGAAGGCTACCTGAGTTTTTCCTACATGCTTGGAAAGGGGTGGGGTGAGGAGTGTTCAACTACTTCACTAGATGTTTCTAAATCCCACACACTGAGCCTTTAACAGCACTATATTCAGGATTAATGTCAGTTCACACAGATATAGATTAATTGGTGAGAGACATTGAATTCAAACATGGAAACTGAATTGAAGTTGGACATGCACTGGTAAGACATGGGATCCTTTCTGCAGTGTTTATTCAGTAAAAGTTTTTATATCAACAAACATTAACACCAGTAACAGTGTGTCTATAAAAATGTATGGATTGAGCTAAAGAGCTCCTCCTCCTCTGAATCAGTATAATTAGACACGTTCTCACGATCTCAGACCTTATCACCTGCTCCTAATAAAAATCTCCTCATCTCACACATTTAAATTCAATCATCCCTTTTGTGGTCGTCATCAAATATTTTTAAAAAAAACGTAAATCAATAGTACAAGACCAACTTACTTTATTGTGTGCAGTCATCGTTGTGCTGTGCACTTCAATCACAGGTTGATATAAAACGAAAACCATATGTACAATTCATCAATAATGTAAAAAGGTGTTTGTGATGCACAGATCTGTCTGTGTTCACGGTGTGGGGGAAGTTTCATTTCATTCAGTGACGAACTCGACTGAAACTTCTACCTGTTGATCCCCAGTTTTCTCTGGAAGGCTTTCCCATCTCCCTTGGTGGCTTGCTGTGGAATAAAATGGTCGTCGATGAGCTCCGGGTGAAAGTAACGCTCTCATTTCACATCGGTCTTTCCTCTTACCTTGTTGATGTCTTTGTGTTTTTCACGGCTGACGATCTCCTCGATGATCTCTCCCTCTCCTCTCACCAGTCTAGAGGAAAGCAAAGGCGGACGTGAAGACGCCTCCCTTTAAAGCTCTTTCTTAAGGAATGTAAGGAGCGTGTTCTGTGGCTCCGCCTCACCTGGTCCGTCCGGTTTCAGGGTCCAACACCTTGCGGATCACGCTCTGCCTGGCTTCGTACTCCTCTTTGGTGAGAGGCCTCTTGGTGGAGAGCCGCGCCTTCTGTTCATCCGTCATCACTGCAGAGGACACATCACAAATTGAAGGCAATGCACTTTGATTACAACAAATATTTCATACTCGAGCCCCAATCCGAGACTTTGATTCGAAACTATAAAAACAAGGTTTGTACACTTAACCAGGATGTTTACAAGGCAATGATCAATGGTCAAAACACAGAACATTTTGTTTACCGCTGCCTCACATTTCAGAGGCTCAAATGGAATCTCTTCCAAACAATGAATAAATGACTGGTGAACTGCTGAGCTCTGGTGTTATTAGAGGTCAGAGAAGGTTTCAGCACAAAGCCTCTGTGCAGTGACTGTTACTATTCAAAAGTAAAACAAGGCCAGAATGAGGCTGGACACAAAACAGTCTTCAAGCTGTGTTTTGTGTGTCTTTGTCAGGTGACCTCTTCCTTTAATGTCCCATTAACTGATATGATATGAATAAGTTCCTGTGATGTCCCACCAGGTCCGAGCTCCACCGCCCCCTCGTCGCTCTGCCACACCTCCAGGAAAGAGGGAGGTTTCTCCACCGGGCTGATGGACAGGGCCGGGGCCTCTGCTTTCTTCTTCTTCTTCTCCTCTTTCTTCCTCAGCTTCTCCTTCTTCTTTTTCTCCTTTTTCTTCTGCTTCTTCAGTTTGGCCTTCTTCTTCTTCAGCTTCTTTTTCTTGTCCTTACTCTTCTTCCTCTTTTTTGTCTTCTCACCACCCGGCATGGATGAAGATGATGAGGAAGAGGAGGAGGAAGATGATGAGGAAGAGGAGGAGGAGTCTCGTCTTTGCTTCTTTCTTTGAATCTTCACATCTGAGAGACAGAGACGGTGCATGTGTAAGTTTTCTAACTTTAAAATATATAATAGATACATGGTCCACAGTATATGTGAAATGTGGTTTAAGGTAGATAGGTAAATCATTTCCATCCAGACAGTGAATGAATATTACATTGTTAGGATTTTGGCAAGATGGCGGCCTGCATGGAGTGGAGCTCCTCCTAATGTAAACATAAAGCTGCTTAAAGGTCCAGTCTGTAAGGTTGATTTGTTACAGACTGTACCTTAAAGCAGATGTACAGTAATACATAACAAACAGAACTACACAGTACTTTACTCGAGCTAGGGTGTATTTAGAGACTTCCTGGTTCACGTGCTGTCTCGTGTGGTGTCAAAGGTCAGAGTTAGTGCCTTTATATCAAACTGTAGTAAATTCTCAACCTCTGCTTTTGTGCGTCGCTTTCTTTGTCGACGTGCCTCGACTCCTGCTGCTGGAGGGGGAGGATGACCGAGAAGACGAAGATGAAGAGGACGAGGAAGATGAGCGGCTCCGTTTCTTCTTCCTCTTCTTCTGAGAGTCAGCTTTGTCAGGTGACCTGCTGCGACCCATCCTCGCGGACACCACACAAATAGGTACGACCGGTGAAAAGTTTGATGTGGATACGAACTGGGGGCTGCTGTGCTCCCACGGACACTAATTCGGTCTTGTTCGGTGTAAACACGAGCGCGTTCGTCTTCGATATCCTTCCGGCGGCACGGCGGAACACCTCGTTAAGGTTCCTAGTTCCGACCGGAGGTGTAAGTGTGCAAAGAGACGAAGAGGCGCTAATAAAATAGTTATAAACACAAATATATCTTGTAAATGTTGTTTAATTTTGGTTCTTTATGCCCCTAATTTAGATTGCCTTTTAATTTCAGTATAAATTAAAGTGTCAGTACGTAGAATAACAATCATGTTTAGATAAAACATACCTAAAACATTACCTTTGATTTTATATAATTAAATATGTAGAATTCGGAACTGAGGGGACATGTTGAAAATGACCCTGTCTCTCTGTATTAAAGGTACAGTATGTCAGATATACAGCCTTCTGTTATCATTATAACACAACATTTGTTTTGTTTATCCATTCTGAGCCACTGTAAAAACATGGCAGTTCAAACATGGTGGCCTCTGTAGAGGGGATGCTCTACTGTTCCAAATATGAAGTGCTCGTTCTTGGATAATGACAACAACACTTTGAATCTTCAATTGAATTCCTATTGATGAATATATTGGTGCAATTAGTCACAATTTTAATATTTATTGATATGGAACATTTCAATGGGCCCATAAAGGTTCTTTGCTTTTTCCTTTATTTTTGTCTATCTCATATATTTGCAAGGCACACAACTTTAAATCAAATTCCGTTTGGGTTGAAAAACCTGTTTGAAAATCATTGTTGAATATGTTCAGTGGTCGAGTCTTTCCCTTTAACGTGATAGACTCACTCAGGTAATATTCCATTTGTAATTTCTTTGTATTGGATCAAACACAGCACTACAGGGGAGAGATTAATACAATCCTTGGGTGTCAGAATAATCCCAGTGGTGGAAAATCAAACTACACTTCAAAAGAATAAAAACAAATGGGAAAAAGGAGAAATTAAAGTGGAAATAATCAAAGGCTCATTTTCCATAATTGTAATGGAGTTTAGATATGACAAATTAAAAGTGACAAGTTGAAAACGATACCTTTTCTTATTAAATGTGATCTTGAAGGTTTCTGTTGGGAAGTGACTTTTATATGAGCAGTTATGTACAAATGTTTGATTTTCAGTGTGCACTCATTCAAGTCAACTTGTTCACATGTCACGAGAGAAGTGGGTCAGTGAGTTCCAGGGGGCGGAGACAGAGTTGGTGGTTATATTTACAGTGAGACTTGTTTGGCAGGGATATGATTTCAAAAATGTGAGTGGAGGTTCTGGTGTGAATGGACATGCTGAGCGTGATGGAAAAGAGAAAAAGTGGCTTCAGTTCAGAGACATGAATCTGGTCAATTACATAATGTGGAATCAGAGGATGAAGGCAGAAATAGACAGAGTTATATTTGGAACGGGTGTGACGCTGAGTCCGACACTGTACTGCAAGAGAAGACAAGGAGACACCAGCAGTGAGTGTCAAAGTGAGAACATATTATTTATTTCAAAGTTTTTACAAAGGCAATTGTGATTCTTTAAAGCTTGTATTTTGACAAACAGACTTGTTCCTGATGATGTTAGCCCTTATTATTCTCGATGCACGAGGCTAAACTAACGGAGGAAAAGGAAAACACTTCCAGTTTTGAGTTCAGTACCGTAACCTGTCTCCATTCATGCATAAATACGATGGCCCTGAAGCAATAAATATAACAGTCTCTTAGGAAGGATTCCCTCAAAACTTCAAAACACATTGCACATTGATACAAATACTGAGCAGCCCGTTACATTCAACATTCAGCTGAATGAGTGAAGGTAACAGTCTAAACATGGACTTGGAGTGAGGAGAGGTTTAAGATGTTAGTTGGAACGGAGCCTTAAAGCCGTCATCTTTCCAGTCCGTGTGAAAGGGGAGCTTGTCCGTTGCATCCCAGGGAAAGAAAAAAAAAGAAAAAAGAAAAGAAATATGGAGGTGGTGGTAGTGTCGGAGTGGGTGGAATGTGTCGCTGCTTCTGCTCGCGTTGGCTCCAGCTCCTTAAGACGCTGCCGCCATGCGGATCCTCTCTGGGGGATACAGCAAAACGTTCTTTGCAGCTTTGATAGTGTTTTTCATGAGCATGGCCACAGTCATGGGTCCAACACCTCCAGGTACCGGAGTGATGAAGCCCGCCTTCTGTCTCACACCTGCAAGGTGACAAGGAGGAGGTTAGCAGCCGCGCGGAGGCAGAGTTACACCCTGCAGAGATCACGTGTTTACTCTGCCGCCGTACCTTCAAAATCCACGTCCCCGACCAGTCTGTGCTTTCCAGTGACCGGGTCCTGCACTCGGTTGATTCCCACGTCAATCACCGCCGCGCCCTCTTTGATCATGTCTGCGGTGATGAGGTTCGGAATCCCTGGTGAAATACAGAAAGCGCCATCAGAAACCATTCAAACCATTCAACCTGAAAAGCAGAAAAGTCAAAAAGAGACAAACGGAGACACAAACCTGCGGCGGCCACAACGATATCAGCGATCTGAGTGTGTTGGCGAAGTCGCTCTTTTGGAGTGTATCTGTGAGAAATGGTGACTGTGGCATCACCTGAAGCAGAATGAGGGTTCAGACTTTATCTCTCTATTGCTCATAAGCATATTCACAAAACAAACATGGTAATACAAACGAGCCGAAACCCACCTCCGGGTCTCTCGTGACGCCCGTCTGTGTGCAGTAACATGGCGATGGGCATGCCCACATTCTTAGAGCGGCCTGCAACCACGACATTCTTCCCAAGAGTAGGAATACCTGAAAGACAAGATTTCAAGTTCGTTATGTTTTAGTTTGTTCAACAAACCTTCCCAACTTAAGGATACACTGTCTTTCTCCCCCCCCATGTACCTGTGCGTTTGATTATTTCCCAGACTCCCCAGGGAGTGGCCGGAAGCATGGTGGACTGATCCAGGCACATGCGGCCCACGTTGACGACGTGGAAGCCGTCCACGTCCTTGGTGGGGGCGACCGCGTTGCAGACTGCGCGTTCATCGATGTGGTCTGTCAGAAGGGAAAGACGAGGTATCGTTAGATCGAGATCAAATAAGCCGAGCTCTCAAAGGTGAAGCCGGACTGCGCTGAGTTGTAACTACTGACTCGACTGTGTGATAACTGCACTGTTCCAGTTTCTCCGTACCTGGCAGAGGCAGTTGGACCAGCAGGCCGTCCACGCGATGGTCTGTGTTGAGCTTGTAGATCAGGTCCAGTAACTCCTCCTCACTGATGTCTGAATGCTTGAGAATCGTCTCGCTTGAAATCCCTGCGGGAGGAGGAAACGAGGGAAAAACCACTCAGAACGCGGGGAAGCTTCTGCCTCGTCGGCGGACATCTTGTAGCTGCTTCACACGTGCCGGTGATTTTCACAACTCACCGACATCGCAGGCGGCACGCGTCTTGTTCAGGACGTAGGAGTGGCTGGCCGGATTGTTGCCCACGAGGATCACGCTCAGGTGGGGTCTCCTGTGGCCGGTCCGGACCCAGTTCTCCACATCAGCCCGCACCTCCTCCCGAATCTGCCTTGCTAGTTTCTTCCCTGAGATGACCACTGCCTCCTGCCTGCGAGTCCAAACACGGGGGAATAAATCAGTCAACTCACACAGCTGTGAATATTAACGAAAGCTATACGTAAACAAGCAATACAAATGTCACAGATCATTAAGTTTGCAAGTAGAGCAACCACGGGTTTAACGTATGAAATGTCAAGAAAATGTGTCAACAAAGGGGAGAAAATACTTTCTTAAACATGCATTTAACGCCGTGTAGACTGGAATAACTTTGAAAGTCATAATGTACGTGCCTTGCACGTCCGCTGCACATGTTCTCGTTGAAAAGGGCTTTTGACACCAGAAACCTGACATCAATCTCCACCATCCACCTTGGGAAGGCACCAGTTCTATCCTTAGAGCCAGCACTCACCACCTGACGGAGCCATATGTTTTATTGACACGTGGGGGGCTCCGAGACTACGTGATCGCTCCCAGTGCTGGTGCGAAATGGCTCTAACATTTGAGTTTGCCCGTGGGACATTTTTTTTCTTCCCTCCACAGTCGCGTAAAACGTGCCCAAACAGACAAATTACCTCAAAGTACAGTTCAAGGTGCAGACAGGGTTAATCTCGTCCCTCCCTGGCAAAACCAAACAAAGACGCCAGGATGGCTTCCATTATGTAACGACCAACACTGGGACCAGCAGTTAACAACCGAGGAGCGACGAGCCAACCACGGTGACGCAACAGCCCCTTTCATTCTGTCAAAAGTGATCCATCCTCTGGGGAGAGGTGCCACATCTTTGGGGCAAAGTGGGGTGAGGCCAAGGGGGTAGTGGTGAACGGGGTCCCAGGGGAAATGTGTGGGGACTACAGAGCAGCAAACTGCTCTTTCACCCCACCTCATTCCAACACAGAGCTGCTGGAACACTCCCTTTTCACATGTATGGGCACACAACCATGTTCAAAGGGAAACACCTCACAGGGAACTTTTTGCCCCCCCCCCCCCCCCCTTGCATTTTGGTCTCCTCTGTGTTTCTTCAAACTCGTTTTTTTTCCTCTCCTTTGATTATTTGTTTTTGAAAAAACATTTTGGGTTTCTTTTGTGTTCCTGTGTTTTATGACCATGTCCTTTAAAAAGAACTCGCCTTACTTAGATGCAGTCTGTAGAAATAAAGTTTTACTGTTATTATTATAATCATCATCATAACTACTCTGTTTTGTGCTTTGTAGATCTAAACTTGCCCTCGGATCTAATTCTATAATTGCTTTGGGTGTGTGTGTGTGTGTGTGTGTGTTTTGATAAATGGTAATAACCCATGCATAATGTGGTATTTGCTCTCAATTATCTAACTAATGACTGTTGGTCTGCAGATCATGTGTAGGGACCACACGAGATTTGGCTTTTTCAAGACATGACTTCATTACAAGTCTCGGTCATGCTCCACTCAGCACGTTTCCAATCAGCACGTTTCCAATCAATACCTGCACAGGATGCTGCACAGAGACACCACAATCCACTATAGTCGTTTATATTCTAAAGCCTTAAAATATTATCTCCATGCAGAGAGGAATGGTTTCAAT